>CAXKVY010003495.1:0-50000 GCA_964058915.1 Tetropium fuscum | reverse complement strand
AAAGGTACTTCTCCTGACATAGTTACTTCGAATGCGATACTGTTTTTCCTCACAAGCTATAACGCTCCAGTTAAAGAAGTTCCATCGATGACTATCGATATTCTTGCCTTATTAAAGCTGTGACCAAAAGCAAACCAGTTAAATTGAATTCATTACCACCCACTCATGACTCAACTCAACAGCATCTCGTTCGTGTTTAGTTTCAAGTACAGAAATGATTAGGTAATGTATTGAATCCTAAAGAGCTTGTTGTTTCCTACCAAATGTCATTACTTTGGATTTCGATGAATTTATTGATAAACAAAAATCATTTGATAACTCAATGAGTGATGATAAATCTCGATTAACTCAATTACAAGTATTTTCAATGTCATCTTCTTTAAATGAATAATGTAGCTGAGTATCATCAGCATAAAAATGTGATTTGCAAGTCTTGAGAGCATTTTCAAAACTCAGCTGTGTATAAAATAAACATGAGAGGGCCCAATGTCGATCCTTGTGGGACACATTGATTTACTTGTAATATATCGGAGTTTTTATTATTAACAGTAACTTTTTGACATCTGCCAGTAATGTATTGTTTCATTAACTCATTTGATTTTGGACAAAATCCAAAGTAATGTAATATTGCCAGCAGTAGCCGTTGATCTATGCGATCAAATGCTTTACTATAATCTAGTAATACTAATATAGTAATGTCATTATTGTCTGATGACTGAACAATATCATTCATCTACTACTTTAAGCAATGAGCTTGTCGTACTATACCCTTTGCGAAAACCAGACTGATTTGAAGGTAATATATTATTCAATGCCACGTGCTCCCTAATTTGTTGGTTCATAATTATTTCACTTACTTTAGACATAGCTGGTAATATACTGATTGGTCTTAGGTCTGTTAAATCTGAGACATTATTAGTTTTTGGTAATGGTATTATTTTAGAACTTTTCCAAATAGATGGATAAACATCATTCTCAAAACAGCAATTGATAATATGCGTTAACAGCGGCGGAACATACAGACACAGATATAAAAGCAGTCCAACTCCAATACCGTCGACACCAACTGCCTCAGATTTAACAGATTTTAGTGCTAGGTATATTTGATATTCGGTAACCATTTTATAGGTGAAAGTACCGGTATTACATCTGATATTATTATTGTAGAATTCAATAGTTTCTTCGTTAACACTAAAATCACTTTTACTGGAGTTTATAAAATAATTATTAATAATATTAGGATCACCAACTGTGTCTGGGATCTGTTGATGTGGTTTTGTTTTATGTACATCTAATGACTTTAATTCTCTCCATATATTATTATTATTTCTCAAAGAATATTCAAGATAAGCTTTTTTCTCTCCAGAAATAGCGGCATTTGTTTCATTACGAAGCTGTTTATAGTTGTTCCAGTGTGCTAGTAATTTTGATCTTTTATATCTGAGGCCGGCTCTGTTCCTTAACTTGATCATTTGTTTTATTGTATCAGTCAACCATGGCGATTTTTTCCTACTTATTGGTATCGTTTTTATTGGTGCGTGTTTGTCAAATATATCAATTATGAATTTATTAAGTAGACCAATTTTATCTTCAATATTATTTAAATAATACAATTCCCCGGTTGGAGGGGTACAAAATGTCCCGAATCGAAGTCAAAAAAACTGCATCTCAATCCATCCTTGCGGAAAGATACCGGAGATGAAATGTTTATTTGTCTCGCCTAGTGTCAAATTGTGTTAGACTAATTTATGAAAAGTACTGAATATCTCACAAACAGATGAAAATATAAAATAGTGAAATATTAAAAAAGTGACCTTATAATTCAATGAGTCCTATTTAAAATAAGGAAGTTAGTGTCAACTTCCAGTATAGCAGGAAATGTTACACTCTATACTATTATAGTATACTCATATTCATGTAGTCCCATATGAATATGAGTATGTTCAGACAATTGTATGATACCAAATTAGATTAACACAATAATATCCTTTTCTTGGTTTTAATTCCGCTGTAAACAACTAAAATTAATTACCCCTGAGACATTACTACTTATTATTAAATTATAAAACACCGCGTGAAGCGAATTAGGCACAAATCATAATATCACGTCACGCACGATAACTCATATTTACGCTTCTATAAAGCCAATCCAATTATCCCAAACGAAATACCGCCCATAATTAAATTGCATATATGTAATACATACGTCCATCACCTGAGGATATTTAATACTGAAGTTACTACAGATGGGCATCACGAAAGGAGATTGATATCAAACACCATACAAGAAAATTATACCATAGGTTTCTGTAATCCAATAACCTGACAAAGCTGTCTTATACCATGCATTTCTAAGGTGAGTAGTTACTTTTTCTTATCAATATTAATCGTGGGTTTAAAACATTGATGTAGTATCGTAGGAAGACTTATCACGTGGTTAAATGCAGGTGCAGTACCGCCATATTCATACGACATTTCTGTCAAACTGACAACCAAGTAGCAAATATTTGTATTTCAGTACCTGTTTTATGTTTCTATGCTTGTGAAACTGTAGTGACTCCTTTTCCCCTTTTTAGGAGGTATTATGAAATGCCTGCATCTCTGGATACTTGGATCAATGTTGTTGCTTAATATGATTTACTATTAATGCTGGCAACTGATTATCTAATTTCTGATTTCCTGGCCTCCATAACCTCTCTACGTCCACTTGAGTAAGTGTTTATTCTTTTCTACCTGTTTTAATTGTGATTTTCTCTGTGATTCTGTGATTAAAATGATCCCCGATTAAATCCGTGTCTTCACCATTTTCTAACTTTCTGGTTACTAGTCAAGAAAATTATTTAAACAATTTGTCCTTGTTTTATTGTATATTGTGCACTAGATATTTTTACTATTTCTGTGACGTTTACATATGCTTTTAATGTTTGTGGCACTATCACTTTGAATAAATGTATTTTACATAATTAACCTATCTATTACCTATATAGGTACATAATGTCTATTTGCTTTACTGTTGATTTATTTAATCTCATAGTGTGTTTCTTATTGTCTAGCTGTTGTATTGTTATAGACTTTGAACTTTTGTGACAGGTTCTGTTATTGAATCGTCAGGAATCCGAAATATTCACAACAATCAGACTTATTTTCTATTATGTTACTTTATGCGGTTATATTATAGGATATGTTTATATTATACATGTTTTACCTCATTGTTAGTGTATTGTATACAGCATGTCACTACCTTATATTTGTCAAAACTTGTATTGTTAGTGTACTTGTACTAAGATCGCTCGAGTCATGCCAAAAATTGTACGTTGTTAGGTAAATGTATAATACTTTTGTCTAGCATCTGATTGTGATATTAATTTGTAACTTATTACGTATTTGTACAACTATTTTTTTATGCTACACATGAGTCATCAACAATATGGCACATTTTCAATTATATTCATCCTTGGATGTTTACTTTACAAAGTTCTATTATACGAATATCAGTAAATGTTTTTATTTTCATTATATATATATATATATATATATATATATATATATATATATATATATATATATATATATATATATATATATATATATATATATATATATATATATATATATATATATATATATATATATATATGTATGTATATATATAAATAAGATATAAATAGATGCAGATAAACATGAAAATGAATATCTTTGAATTGGCCTTCAATAAAAGTTTCGCATCTGTGAGCTCTTTTAAAAATATACCTATGCAGGTAGGATATTATACTTCATAATACGTTAAAAAGCTTTTATATATTTTATAGGTAAGTCATGACTTGTATTTAATTGAGGTACCTTAAATATGTTTATTGTCTATTCAATATGATTCAACTTTTAGATTTTTCGCTCTTACGATGATCTGGAACAATTCACGGGGTCGCCTTTCACTACCTGGGCTCTTTGGAACTTGGAAATGCTGCACTGCACCCTTCTATCGATTAACAATCTAATATTCTCCTACTTTTAACAGAAATCAAAAATTTCCTCCTTTTGTCAAGTTATTTTATCCAGAATCCTTAACCAAGGTGTTTTTTCTTTTCTTCCATTTTTTCTTCCTTCATTTGTTTTTTGTCTCTACATTTGGTTTTATCAAGGTCTATGCCATGCACCGTTCCTCAAATCATTTATTGAGTTTATTTGCCTGGCACCTCACAGATTCACTATACCTTCTCATATTTTTAGATTCTCAAGTTTATTAAGTTCTTTGCTATTCATAATTGTTTTGTAAAAAGAAATCTTGGGTTTGCAGCAATTTTTTATATAAGCAAATAGATGAACACTAAGGAAGACACACTTACCAGTTCTATATCTGGACATATATATGAACACGAACCACTTTGTTGTACAAGTTCTTTCACCTTTATTGGGGATCTTCACCAAATACCAATACTCCAACACTTGCAGTGACTAATGTCATAAAACGTCACTGCAAGTGTTGGAGTATTGGTATTTTAAATTCAAGTATGAATGATCAATGAAATAAATCGTATACTGCTCTGTAGATCATCAAGAAAGGTGAAAGAACTTCTACAACTTCTAAGTGGTTCGTTTTCGTGTGTATAGGGGTTCATTTCCGTATGTGTGTCCAGATATAGCACTGGTAAGTGTGTTTTCTTTCTTATTCGTCTATTTGCTTATTTCTATGTAATGAAATGCTACAAACCCAAGATATATATATATATATATATATATATATATATATATATATATATATATATATATATATATATATATATATATATATATATATATATTAGCTTTGAAATTCTTTGCTATTCATATTTATTTTGTGAAAAGTAATCTTGGGTTTGTAGCATTTCATTACATAGAAATAAGCAAATAGATGAATAAGAAAGAAAACACACTTACCAGTGCTATGTCTGGACACGCATACGGAAATGAACCACTATACATACGAAAACGAACCACTTAGAAGTTGTACAAGTTCTTTCACCTTTCTTGAGGATCTTCAGAGCAGTATACGATTTATTTCATTGATCATTCATACTTGAATTTAATTTACCAATACACCAACACTTGCAGTGACGTTTTATGACATTAGTTTTTGACGGAACTCATTCTTAGAATACACAAACCTAGTCTACTATTTATATTTGTTCTATTTGAACATATTATATATAAAAGCATTAGGCATACAGTTATCCAGAAGATGCTAAACTTTAAAATGCATAAAATCTTGTTGAACCTATTGAAAAACAACTACATTTTCCAACTATATGCGGGAAAATATTGAATTATATATACAATAGAGTTCTGAAGCATTCAAAGAGGGAGTGATACAGAAATTGCTTGCTTAGTCAAAACTAAAATCATTTGTTGGTTGTATGTATTAATTGTTTTTTCGAAAATTCTCGAAAAAAATCCAATTTTCACCCTGGATATATTTATTAGCTTTGAAATTCTTTGCTATTCATATTTATTTTGTGAAAAGTAATCTTGGGTTTGTAGCATTTCATTACATAGAAATAAGCAAATAGACGAATAAGAAAGAAAACACACTTACCAGTGCTATGTCTGGACACGCATACGGAAATGAACCACTATACATACGAAAACGAACCACTTATGAACCACGAACGTAAATGTTCGTTTTCGTATGTATAGTGGTTCATTTCCGTATGCGTGTCCAGACATAGCACTGGTAAGTGTGTTTTCTTTCTTATTCGTCTATTTGCTTATTTCTATGTAATGAAATGCTACAAACCCAAGATTACTTTTCACAATATATATATATATATATATATATATATATATATATATATATATATATATATATATATATATATATATATATATATATATATATATATATATATATATATATATATATATATATATATATATATATATATATATATATATATATATATATATATATATATATATATATATATATATATATATATATATATATATATATATATATATATATATATATATATATATATATATATATATATATATATATATATATATATATATATATATATATATATATATATATATATATATATATATATATATATATATATATATATATATATATATATATATATATATATATATCAAACAGAATTGTATGTTATTATACACTTCGGAAACACAGAAGAATACTAAAAACCACTTGACTGAAACGAGTTTCTTATCTTTTTCAAGACATCTACAAACAAAATTGTATGTTAACAATATAGTAATTAATTATTACTAACAATATTGTAAACACAATTATTTGTTGATATCTTGCAAAAGGTAATAAAAATTGCCGAAAGCTTAACAGAAAACCAGCCTTTTTTATAAAACAGCCCTTAAATTTCTCAATACGAAAAAAAGTTATTTTCTTATCTCTGCCAGATATTGTCTACGAGATGTTATTTTTCAAGAAATCTTTTAGGTAGGTACCTAGTAAGTTTTGCTTCTAATAGAAACAGAATAATGTATTTTAGAACCAAGAAATACCTAGGTATGATGTTATTTGACTTCTATAAAATTCCTACAAAAAGTAGGTATGTAAATTATTCATCGCATGAATACAATTATAAACGAGCGGTAATAACCTTAACTGATTCAGTTAAGTCATTCAATCTGTGTCGTAATGTAATTGTTCGTGTTAAAATTATGACATTTGGAGGAGCTGCATCAGATGAGGTGTTTGTACTTTCGTTTTCAATCATAACGGGCAGGTTTTGTAACTGTAACATTAGTATGGCCAAACCTCCGACATTACTAATAGTTGCTATTACTTGCTATTAGTTGTATTGTTGCCACATTTCTTTTATTCCTTGAATGACGGTGCGATTATTGGGGGTTATCTGACAAGACCTAAATCGAGAGTATACCTACGTCATGTAATAAATTATTAGAAGACATTATGTATTTACTATAATTTCATAACGAAAAATTTCAGCGATTGCTTTTGTTTCGTTATGTACAGTGCATGCCAAAAGTTTGGATCAATAGAATTTATTGCTATAATTATTATATATTATATTATATTACATATTATATATTATATTATACACTGCGCAACTTATTTAACGCACAACCAAAAAGTTAACTCAAATTTGACGTTATGTATTTTCGACAATTTTTGTTCGTTTTGGTCGATTTTTTTTTCAAATTGTAAGTTTTTCTCTTAGGAATATCACTGTCTTAGTTGTTTTGGTAAAACGAATGATTTTGATATTATACCAGGTGCTATAAAAATGTTATGTTTTTTTCCGAAATTTCAAAACAACCTTGTATAACCCTGTGGGCTATACAAGGTATTGCAAGTTATTGCAGTTATAGCCAATTTAAAGCCTCCTGTTTTTTCTACATTTTCTTTTTTTATTCATTTGTTTATCTCTGTTACTTCATGAAATACACCGTTTTGAAACACCATATGCTTTTATTCACATGAAATGCATTTATCGGACAACTCAAACAGCTAGCAAGCTATGGAAATCGAAGATTACACGTCATAAACTGACAACTGTGTCATTAGTTTTTTGTTGACAGTCCAGCAATAATTAGTGAATAATGGAATGCCAAACCAGAAATTTAACTCGTGATGAATGTGTTGAGGCAGCTACATTACATGGTGAAGGGTGGACTTACAACCGCATAGCTGGAAGGTTGGGAGTGTCTCACACAACTATAGCGAGAGCAATTCAAAGGTACGCGGAAACAGCAGAACATTCCAGACGGGCCGGTCAAGGTAGATCTCGTGTTACCTCTGCTATCCAGGATCACTTTTTAAGAGTAAATGCTGTAAGACAACGATTTATAACTGCAACACATTTAAGAGCACAACTTCAAGACGCAGGTGGTCCACTTATATGCGTTCAAACTGTACGCCTACGACTGAGGGAGGCAAATTTAAGACCCAGGATTGCTGCTCGAGGGCCCGCATTAACAGTAGATCATCGAAGAGTCAGATTGAATTTTGCCAATAAGCATGTTAATTGGATGGAAGCAGATTGGGAACGTATTCTTTGGACTGATGAGTCAAGGTTCAGTTTGTATAATTGTGACAGACGTAATCGCGTCTACCGAAGACCCGATGAGCGATACAGTCAATGCAATTTTTTGCACACAACTTTATATGGAGGTGGATCCGTCATGGTGTGGGGCGGAATATCTTTGACTGGGCGAACGGACTTGGTAACTGTGAATGGAAATCTCAATTCTGACAGATACATCACAGACATTCTTGAAGCACATGTTTTGCCATATGCCCCCTATATAGGACCCAATTTTTTACTTATGCAAGACAATGCGCGTCCCCACAAGAGTCTTATCGTGAGAAATTATCTTGAAGAAGTAGGAATTGATCACATAGACTGGTCAGCCCGTAGCCCCGACCTTAACCCCATTGAACATGTTTGGGATTTTATCGGTCGGCGGTTACGAAGTGAGGGACAACCCCAAAATTTACAAGAATTGGAAGGACGCCTAGTTGAATTATGGAATGGCCTAGATCAGAACCTAATCAGAACTTTGGTTTTAAGTATGAACCAAAGATGTCGGGAGGTCATTCGCGGAAGGGGTGGAAACACCAGATACTAATTCTCTATTTACTTTTGTTTTGTTTCCTATTATACGTTGTTTTATTGATTAAAGCAATCTATTTTTCTAGGTTGTTTTTTGAGTTTTTGTCCTTTTAAGACCTTTTTCTCTTCTAAAACACCTTGCATCTCTCAATAAATTATAAGATATCAAGGAAAACAGAACGCAAAATGAGGCATTGAACCAGTATAATGAGTAATAAATAATGAGCACTTGACAAAAAAGAAAGTTAATAAATTTAATAAAAATCACGTCAACTCAAAAATTGGATATTTTATGAAGTAACAGAGATAAACAAATGAATAAAAAAAGAAAATGTAGAAAAAACATGAGACTTTAAATTGGCTGTAATTGCAATAACTTGCAATACCTTGTTTAGCCCACAGGACGTTTTGAAATTTCGGAAAAAAACATAACATTTTTATAGCACCTGGTATAATATCAAAATCATTCGTTTTACCAAAACAACTAAGACAGTGATATTCCTAAGAGAAAAATCTACAATTTGAAAAAAAAATCGACGAAAACGAACAAAAATTGTCGAAAATACATAACGTCAAATTTGAGTTAACTTTTTGGTTGTGCGTTAAATAAGTTGCGCAGTGTATTTTATATATTATCTATATATTTCTAAATATTTTGTTTATTTGTATAGATAGGTAGTCAAATTCTGATTTCAACAACCATATCAGTATCTACTTTTGGACTGCTAGATCCGGATACATCGACTTTTAAATGTTCATCATAATAGAAATATTACCCTGTAAGTTTTCCGAAATTAACTTACTCCTAATTTTTTAAGAGATTTTGCAGCAATGACAAATTCCTGGAGTGTCGTGGCCGGATTTCTTCGAGCACCATATGCCCTGGAAATGATGCCCCAAGCATGTTCGATAGGGACATAACCATGTCCCGACATAAACGGGAGAATTAACAGACCGCTCCAAACGGGTGACGCCCTCATTTTTAAAGTAGGCATGTACGGCTCTAGTACGATGGGGCCAGGCACTGTCGTCCATAAAGACAAACGTATTGCCAACAGCTCCTATTTACAATTTAATGCAAGGATGTAGAATATCTCTAAGGTAGTGTAAGGTTGCATCATTGTGCCTTCAACTAACTAACTACAGTTCCCCCATCACACCCCAAAGAGGTTTATGTACTATTATGATACTTCCTCAAGGGAAAACCCGCGAAAAAGGATCTTTTCTTTGAAAATTCGTAACTGCAGGTACAGCCCTATGGATGGGACATTATTTATTTGTCACTAGTTGTTTCGACGAATTTGAAAAAAGTTGACTTTCTTTGTTGACTACTCAACGCTTCGGAGTAAACATATGCAAACGTAACCAAACGTTATAGTTTTCGTGCTGTGTATTTAAACATATTAATATTATCCCATGTTACTTAGGAGTATAATCTCATGGATATTACTCGTGACTCGTTACTAGTGACTCGTTACTCGTGACTCAGATGAAGCTTCAGATGACTTACAAAATAATAGGTACATAATATAATTATCAATAATATAATATTAATTTCTAAAGTAACTGCGGAAGTATCGTATAGTTTTAAAATCCACTCTCTCTATTTTAAGAGAAGAAGTTACTTCACAAAATACGGGGATTTAATATCAAGAAGAATCATGGAGAAGATCTAATGATGGAGGAGAATGGGAAGATGTGACAGATATTTGGTGAGGACGTGAAACCGAACAAAAGCTGCGTCATTAATCGAAGAGGTATCTTCACCTTAATCAATGTAAACAAAAAAAGGAAAGATAAAAAATATATGCGAATGCAAGGTTTGAAAGAATAATATTTATTGTAATATACTCTAAAACCCTGCACAGTTCGTTATATATGATTTTTCATTTGCCTAAAAACCCCTGTAGCTTGGCCTAATGTTGTAGCTGGGGAACTCTTACTGCTCCCCAACATCTTGAACCTGACTCAAGAATTTGCCTTCTTAATCTAATGACAAGAGTTAACAAAAAGTAACCAATGAGAAGTTACGTTCGCTTAGGTGGTAAGAAACTTATCTGACGAGTAGGTAGATTGCGGCCTTAGGGAGTTTACAATCCACCGGCTAGCCATAATATGTTACCCGAAAGGCTACTTCGACTCCGTCTAGCCAGGGAACACATGTCCTTCAGACCAGAGCAAACGTCGACATTTCACGAGCGAGTTTATAGCACATTACTAAGAGAGTAATATTATTACGACAATATAAGTAATATTCCTCGACAAATAACCAACAGCAAAACCTCAGTGCATTGATTTGGCAACCCAATGCCATCACAGGACGCGGATTTCATGGAGGAATACTCGTCAAGTATATACGTGGACACAACACTCGGACACGAGATATTTGACTCGCGGCCCGCTGGGGGCACGGTACGCTGTCGTAATCTATTACCGAGGGCAATTAGTCAACCGCAGGTGACGACTTCCTACGAAGAAATCGGCGAACGCTCCATGCCTCTAATTCGTACTACGGCCCATGGTAAGGGACTTTTCCGAAAATTTCCCCACGCCACGCCGTCCCATTAAATTAGTACATGGCGCCCGAAGCCATCCCATTAATTTAGGACAAACAGACCGAAAATCTATGAATGCTGAATGTCAAATAAATAAGAAAAACATTATTCCTATCTATCATTCATCTCTTGAGTTATATGGCTGAATAAAAGTGAAGAGCAACGTCACTGTTTACATCTGTCCGCCAGGATGGAGAAACGAACAATAAAATATAATTAAATGTACATTTTTTTCAGGCCATCGCTTCTAATGCGTTCTGGTTCATGTACAATGAGCCTATAAACACCCACGCGGAGAAGCAAGTCAGAATATAATTTATTTTGAAACAATAGTACACGATTTTAATGCAACCATTGACTAACTAACAACTAAATACATGACAAGGCATGTGTAAAATTAGCATACAAAGTTATACCAACATTGGTGTACTAAATGTTCCCAGAACTGAAACGTTTTTATTAGGTAACAAAATGAAGCTGTTTCCGTTAACTTAAATGGGAATTAACTGGACCTGTTCTCACAACTAACTGTCCAGTAATGTACCGCCAAGAAATAGATGTATACAGATGATTGATTTAGTGATATTAACATTAATTTAGCGTGGTAACCGTTAATTATATTTGATGAAAAAGTCAGTACTTATTGTACTCTTCGTGAGATAGTCGGGGAATATATTTGATGGGGAGTAATAGGCAATTTTTGTCGGTCTAAAATTTTTGCACCATTTTGTTCGTCATTCAATTTTAAGCAATTTTGTCAATATCCGTCTGTCCATCATTCGTCTGTCGGGATGCTGTGCTTTTCGATAACACGCTATCACACTAATACGCTAATGTTCAAACGGCGGAAGATTTGACATGAAAATAGATTTTGGCTAAAGCAGCGTTTCTCAAGTGTGCTCCGCGGTGCCCCAGGGCTCCACGAGCGATGCGGAGGGGCTCCGCGAGAGACTTCGGCAAGTTGTAGTGTATTATTTGACAATGGTGATTATGACCGTGGTGGGAGTATAAGACGGTGTGCTCGGGGCTCGGGAGATATAGCCATTTTTTCCAAGTTCTTTCGCACAGTACGTCACGTTTCATTCGCTGCTTGCTAAGCAAATACAACTTTGGCTTAGCATCGTTGAAAATGGGGAGTTTGACTGTTTCCCGTCATTGAAGGAGGTTTGTGAAGAGATGAATACAGAAGAATTACCTCAAAAAATAGTTAATGACATAGCTAATCATCTTAGAAACATGATTAGCTCTGTAACACAGTACTTTCCTGCTGAATTGGGTACCAATCTGGAAAAATATTCTTGGGTGAAAAATTCTTTTATTATAAATGAAAAGCCTCAAACTTTATCCTTTCAAGAATACGAAGAACTTATAGACCTCACTTCTGATTCTTCACTAAAGCTGGAAAATCAATCAGTAGCAAAATTTTGGTGCAATCTTAAACAGGAGCATCCAGACCTGGCAAAAAAAGAAGCTATTTCTGCTAAAAGCACAATAAAATAAAAGAAACTAGGTTTTTTCATTTTAGTTTTACTCCCACCTATTTTTTATTTCTTTTTGCACATCGGTTACGGTTACGGAGTTAGTTAACTTATTAACTAAAAACTTGGAGGCAATTCAAATCTGACTGCAAATTTCCCTACTAGTTACAAAAAATATATCAAAATCGATACCAAACTTAATATTAATTAATAATGAAACCAAAATTAATAAAATTTAATTTGAATAAAATTCTGTTTGTTCGTAGGTTTGTCCAGGAGTGTGAAAAGAATTTCGGAAATATCTCCAAACTGTCAATTTAGATATAAATTTGGCGATTTGAATTTTATTTTGGCACCACAGTCAACATACTGTCGCTAATAACACAACGTAGAGCCACTGAAATCGTCTCGAATTCAAAAGAATATATACAAATGAATAAAATAAAAATTAACAAAAAGTTAATATTAATAAAATAATATGTAAACATATAATTTCTCATATAAAGTACTGAATTATAAGGCCCTAGAAGGGCCATGTCTGTATTTTTGTTTCAATTTAGACATCTACTAATTCAGACTTTAAACTCTGAATTCAGACTTTAATCTCTGAATTGAGACTTTAATCTCTCAATGCAGACTTTATACTCTGAATTCAGACTTTATTATCTGAATTCAGACTTTAATGTCTGCAATCAGACTTTAAACTCTGAATTCAGACTTTAATATCAGAACTCAGACTTTAATCTCTGAATTCAGACAGTAAACTCTAAACTCTTGAAGAAGATTATATATGACAGATTGTACAGAAGACATGATGAGTAACTATTTTTTTCCTGTGGATAATTTTTAAAATGCGTTTTTGCAAAATTTGCACTATTTTTATTGCAGTATTTCATATCCCACCTCATCCTAATATCGCATAATAATTGATGTAGTTTAACCAAAAAATGATATGACGTCAAAATCAAATCATGTCATTCAAGATATTTCATAATATTTTATATTCAGGCATAACCATTTGAATATTTTTCGATATAAAGAATAGCCGTATCATCTGCATATGATGGTCCACTACCTGATCTCAAAAGTCCTCAAATTTATTTAGAAAAAAGCCTACAATTAGAAAAAAATAAAGGTAAATACAGCTGTTATTCAGTATCTCATGATTTTTTTTATATTTTCGAATTTACAGGGTGGTCTAGAAGATGAAAAAAAATGTTGCTTAAATATTAATCAGCTGACTACGTAAAATCTATTCAATTTACAGGATGTTTCATTTAAAAAAAACGAATTTGAGGCACTCGAAATGAGGTAAGTTTGGATTTTTTTTTCACATCCTGTATAATATTTTTCAAAAATTAAAAATATGCACCCAGTAGAACGAACCTTTGTTTGTAGTCGAACAAGGTTTCAAACGATTTAATTAATTACAAGTGAATTTATTGAAAAATTAAAAAAAACTATTTTTTAAATTGATTCAAAAAACTCCTCAAACTTTTTCGTGTTCTCCAATAACAAAAATACTTATAATTGCAACGAGAATCAATATCCGTAACAAAATGTAGGGCGTTCCATTTTAGAAAATATATTTCTGTAACCCCACGATTTTCTCTCCTTTCTCGCCCCACGAGTCGCCCTGTAATTTCTAAAAAATATAAAAATGTATCTGTGACTGAACAACTTTTGTATTTAACTTTATTTTCTCACTCTTAAGGCTTTTGAGACACTATATTACGTAGACCGTTTCCTAGGGGACCGGATCCGGGCATTCAAATCGTAATGCTTAATTTTATAATTAACAATATATTTAAAACACTTTTTTGCTGTATATTTTCCCTCTTAAGTATTTTTGTGCAGCACAAAAAATTGAAAATATTGTTCCTTATGAAATTTGCACAAAAAAAAACAGTTCAAGTAGAGGTCGCTACGTGCAATTGGTAACGTGCTTCTGCGTGAAAACGATTGTAGACAACCCTGTAAAATAGAAAATATTAAACAAAATAAATTTATGAGATACTAAATAAGTATTGTACCTATTTAACTTTATTTTCTAACTCTTAGGGCTTTTGAGATAAGGATCATCATACGCAGATGATACGGCTATTATTATTTATATCGATAGCATTTGGGAATTATTGAAAGATAAAGTAGTAGGGGATATAAATAAATCTTAATAACACATATTTTTTTACCTATCGCCTGTACCTAACCGTCCTTACCCACTTTTGATAAACTAAACATAAGTAATGAATTATAAATTACTCTGAGTACATACTACTAATGAGTACATAAAATATCTTGGTATTTACATTGAGAAAAACTTTAATGGGACAAACAATCACATAATGTCAATTATGTCATAAAAAAGATTCAAATGTTTATTTAAATTTAGAATATTATGAAATATCCTTGATTGACATGAATTGAAAATCTTATACAATTCGTTGGTAGAATCACACATCAATTATGGATGGGGTGGGATATCAAAAACAGCAATAAAGAGAGTGGACATTATTTACTATTTATTATTTATTAAATTATCCACAGGTAAAATTAAATTACTCCTCATATCTTGTGTACAATCAGTCCAATGTCATATATAGCCCCTTCTTTAGGCATAAAATCATAATTTCAGAGTTTATGTGTGAATTCAGCGATCAAAGTCTGAATTCAGGGTTTAATATCTGAATTCAGAGATTGAAGTCTGAATTCAGATTTAAAGTCTGAATTCGGAGTTATGAAATATATTATGTCTTTTACCAAAATTCGTTGGTTTGACGAGTTAACACTTTCCACTGTGGCAACACTTGAAAGAAGAAATAATAATTTTTGAACTGCAGGTTATCTTTATGGTATTCGATAAATGTAACAATTGGGGCCCCGTTTTTATATGGCGCCAAAATTCTTATGCAGGTGTTGTCATTATTTATTTGAACTGTTAATTTGTAAGAAAATGGATTTTCATATGCTGGATATTCTAGAACAAGAGAATTCTCTTATATTAGTTTTCCATGAACATAAATCATTACAGTACATGATTGCGATTTTTTTAAGCACAAATCAAATAATTGTAATTACATTAATATGATAGTGGTTCTTACATTTACTAAGACCTTGCAACTAAGTTTCTGGTGACTGCCTATCATTAACCAATTTAAGTCTTCCGTTTTAACACTGACTTCTTCTATCAAGATTAGTAAAATTTCTTTATCAAGATGAATAGCTTCACAACGTACCTAGTAATCAATAACATTCATCAAAGTGCACAGAATCCGGAAATATTTATATCTCTCGCATATTGCTGTTCTCATCAACCATAACCATATTTGAAACGACTATTAGTTTCATCGAGTGCCGTACAGCTACATAATCTAATATTTCCATCTCCGATCTTCGTGGCTGCTTCCAGTTCCTCCCAAAGGCAATTATACAACCAATTAATCAAATAAACGTTTCTGATAAATTCTTCTGATGATACCTCAGCTCTGCGTTTAAATTAACGATTCCACAGCGATTGCATAATCATTTTTCCTCTAAAGTTTAACCTTTGATTGCAAGCTTTGATATAACAGCTATACGGTATGTCTCTACAAAACATGCTAACTTCATTATACGTGTATATTCCCCTGTTTAATATGATGGTAGTTTCCAGGGGTTTGCTTATGGTAAATACCACGAGAAGTGTAAATAAGTAATTCAAGTCTCTAAATAAGTTACACATATTCTAGTCTAAAGCAAATTCATTTGAATATTTTATTTATTTTTTTCATTTGTATTTCATTATATGTGTTTTTATTTTGCACTTTTTGTTGAATTGAATTTTGATTTTACTTTTTTTAGCTCGTATCATAATTTAGCTAGACCCTTAAATTATGATACGAGCTCTAAAAAATTAATTCTAAATTCAATTCAACAAAAAGTTCAAAATGAAAACAGACTACTACGCAAAACGACTATTATGCAGATGTTTAGAGGAAATATCAGTATTCAATGCAAGTAGTTTCAAAGTAAATAGTGAAGATTGATAAAAAAGCAGGACAAAATAAGATATCGAAATTGCAGACAAATTAAAATATTTCTTATGTGAATACCTATCTACGTAAACAAGATGGTCCGGTTTACAACAGCAGGATTTCACCAGACTATAGATTATCGAAAAATAATGGTAGTTTTTTACATAAAGTATGGTCGAATTCGGCTTCCTTTACCAAAAAACAGTACACTTCATTGAAAAATTGCAAGGTACAAAAAAGTTTTTTAAATTAAGCGAGGAATCCCTTGTGTAGGTATATTATGTGTATATTATATCCGTGTTGTGAGATATCCAGGAGCACACAATTTTTAAAATACAATATGTTTGAATACCCGGACGCACGTCATTATACAGGGTGGTCCAGTTTATAATACATTAATTTTAGGAGGTGATAGACAATCGAAAATGAAGGGGACTTTCCCTAGAAAATTTATTTCCAATGGGACTAATAACGGAGATACAGACCTTCAAAGTTGGGAATAAATAATCGTTTTATTCGCATAACTTTTGAACCGTTCGACCGATTTTAACCAAATTTTAAGCAAAGATTACTAAAATAAGTCTCCGTCGAATGGTTATAACGTGTTCCGTTAAAATTTTTCAGGAGCGTAGATAATGGGAGGTGCCACCTTTTTTCCCCACCTATTTTTTACACCACTGGTTATTTTTTTAAATTACTCACATTACTCACATTCCAGATTTAATTTAGGAAAAAACGTTATACCTGCAAACTTTCGATTAAAGGCTTCGTTTTCGAGATATTTGTGAAAATTTGAAAACATGTACGAAAACGCCGATTTAAAATGAAGCAACACATTTTTAGAGTGCAATCCTTCGGGGTGCACATAATCAAGTAATCAAGTAGCCTTGCGTCACGCCTCGAAATGTTGACATTTCGGCATCTTTTGCACTTGTATTGTATCTTGTGTCCCATTGTTTGTGTAATATCTCCACGAAAACATGAAAACATGCCAAACTTATTAAAATATTGCGTGTTCTTCATAAGGATACTCAAAGACCATATCATTTACAACCAGTGCAAAATTTACTTCCTGGTGATGAAAATCGTCGTCTTACCTTCTGCAACTGGATACTGAATTCTGTTCAAGAAAATCCACAGTTCCTACATAAGATTTTATGGACTGATGAGTCCTGTTTCACAAGAACGGGAGTATTCAATCACCATAATTCCCACATTTGGGCTCAAGAAAACCCTAGAGGTATTCGAATTAGGTCCTTTCAACACGAATTTAGTATTAACGTATGGCTTGGGCTAATCAACGGTTATATTTGTGGTCCATTTTTCTTACCACCTCGACTGAACTCTGTGCTTTTCCTTGACTTTTTAACAAATAACTTGTACGACCTGTTTGATGATAATAGTTGGTTCCAAATGGATGGTGCTCCAGCGCATTTTGGACGACAGGTGAGAGACTGGATGAATGAAAATTATCCGGAAAGATGAATAGGGCGTATCACGAATAACGATCCACCTGAAGTAGGAAGAGGGCCAGTGGCTTGGCCAGCAAGGTCACCTGATATAACCCCATTAGATTTTTATGCATAGGGCTATTTAAAGGATGTTGTATACGCAACAACAATTGACACAATGCCACCAATTAAGTCAAAATCGACATCAAATAGTGGCAGCAATCAATTCAATTACCAAAAGATGTCAAAAATGTATTGAGGCAGGAGGATTGCACTTTGAAAATATGTTGTAAATAATTATTGTTATTAATAGGTTATTGTATTATTATGGTTATTAAAAAACCTTTCGTTGTATTCTTTGAAAACTGTTGGTTCAGTAAAATGTTATAAATTGTGATACAAACGTAATAAAGTTAATCTAATCAGAATCCATCCTACAGCAA
Source organism: Tetropium fuscum (assembly GCA_964058915.1). Classification (NCBI taxonomy): domain Eukaryota; kingdom Metazoa; phylum Arthropoda; class Insecta; order Coleoptera; family Cerambycidae; genus Tetropium; species Tetropium fuscum. Next base: position 31,463 of record CAXKVY010003495.1, on the reverse strand, counting down.
TAACTATTTTTTATTTTTTTTCTAAATTTAAAAATATAATTTATTTTCAAAACTAATTTGGGGAGTCAAAAATAAGGAGTTAAAGGGTAGCCATCTTCCATCTCCCATTATCTACGCCTCTGGACATTTTTTAATCAAATGCGTCCCAGCAAATTTCGAAAGACATGGTTTACTATAGGAAATGGTTTAAATGTATTAAAATCCGAAGTATTGCACCTTGAAAATCAAATCAAATTCAACCTGCCGAAAGTTTTAAAACTTAAAAACATGACTTCAGCGTCATGTTTTCAAATTTTCACAAATATCTCGAAAAGCGAAGCGAAGCCTTTAATCGAAAATTTGCAAGTATAACGTTTTTTCCTAAATTAAATCTGGAATCCAAAAATGTGAGCCATATAAAAAAATAACCAGTGGTGTAAAAAATAGGTGGGGAAAAAAGATGGCACCTCCCATTATCTACGCACCTGAAAAATTTTGACGGAACGCGTTATTACCATTCGACAGAGACTTATTTTAGTAATCTTTGGTTAAAATTTGCATAAAATCGGTTGAACGGTTCAAAAATTATGCGAATAAAACGATTATTTTTTCCCAACTTTGAAGGGCTGTATCTCCGTTATTAGTCCCCTTGGAAATAAATTTTCTGGGGAAAGTCCCCTTCATTTTCGATTGTCTATCACCTCCTAAAATTAATGTATTATAAACTGGACCACCCTGTATATTTGCCAAAAAAATGGAAACCCCTATTCAATAGACAATGCAAAAGAACTTATCTGTACCAAAATTCAGAAAACTACCTCTATTTAGTATGGACGTATCAATTAATTTAAAATATAAATCCTGTAGAACCGAAACGAAGCCGAATTGGAGCATACTTCGTATAAGAAACTACCATTATTATTAGATGAACTATCCTCTGGTGAAGTCCTGCTGTTATAAATCAGACTACCTTGTATACGAAATTAGTTACAACAAATTTTCAAATATTATATTTCACCAAATGACATTGTCATTTTTGCCATGTCATTTTTGCCTATGTCAAATATGTCATAAATAAAATATTCTTTTGAAAAAGGCCCGAAAAAGGGACCGAAACGTCAAGTAATATAATTAGTCGTTTTATTGCTACTATCCCGAGATAAACCCTCGAAATACATATATATATATATATATATATATATATATATATATATATATATATATATATATATATATATATATATATATATATATATATATATATATATATATATATTGAGATAAATGAATATTTAGAGCCCAAATCAAAGGTTAAAAACTATAAAAAACATCAAACAATGAAATAATGTAAATTATATGCTAAATAAAAAGTCCCAACTCTAGTAATATTGCCAACGCATACATCTCTATATGCTACAACAGCACACCACAAATATCAACCGGCAATCATGAATCTGATTGGTCAGTGTCTAGTTATATTTATATCAGAGTTATTTATCAGCGCAAAACTCCAAGTCTCATGTAATCGCGATAGACACAGTGCAATAAAATTTATGTAATACAACATCTACATAAACTATGTCTAGTTTAAAAAGAAAATTGTGTTAGCATCGCTAAAAAGAAGCATTTTCGAGAGTTTAATCCCGAATCAGATACAAACATGACAGTGTTATGTTATGATGAAAATAAGATTGACATTGCGAGAAAGATGTATAAATAATGTGTGTAGAGCAGATGTAAAATGTAAAATCTTTAGACCATAAATAATGACTGTAAAAGGTAAACCAAAGATATTATAAATACTAGCTGTTCTATGATTAGCTACATTAAGTAAAAAAATATAACGAGAAGCTCGTAGTTAAGGGGAAGTTCAGTTGATTATAATAAGTAGAACTTCCGGAGGAACGGATAACAAGGGAGAAGTAAAAAAACATAGCATCCCAAGCGGCAGCTCCATCCGAATGGGTGAATAAAAATTTTATAATTTATAAGTTTAAGCTGAATAATTTGTGTGACAAGTACTAAACAAAGGATAAGTGTTTCCGAGAAGATATAATAAAAGTTCAGTGTAATTCGGGTAGAAAGTTCTACGTTTTTCAAGTGCGGCGTTCCCAGGCAGTCTATAGTTGCAGAATAGGGGAATATATGCAACATACATTAGTAAATATTCTCCACGTGAATGTAAAGTAAGGTAATTAGCAAGATGAAATACATTACAAGAATACGGCTTGGAAAATCTCCAGGTTCCGTGTCGAGGAACCTGTATGCAGTGTAATGTAATAAGGATAATAGATGGCGGCAGGTGAGCGGAGAAAGGTAACAACTGTATAAAGTTCAAAAGGATCCCGAGAGAGGGCAGTAGGTAGCAGCCGATTCCAGACAAAACAAATAATTAAGTGTCAAGTGAATATAAATAAAATTGTGAGTGCTTCGCATGAACAGGATTACAAAACTTTTAAAGGTAATAACATTACAAACATTTTAGTTATAAGTATATCATTGTTATAGAGGCCTTTATTGCCCATGTAGTAAGTTTAAGTTTCGTAGGTTTGGCGTAGGCTAGTAATAAGTTTATAACTTTCAAATTTTCATAAACTTCTCTTTTTGTTTCTACGTTTTGCTTGTCCTTTGGACACAATAATTTCTGATTTAAAGCCGATATAATTAAACCTAAACATATGTAGCTTCTGTGTTATTATTTTACTTTTCAAGGTATACTTTTCACAGTTAATGATTGAATAGAATATACAATTTCTATCTTCTGCATATATATATACATCTATCGTTGCTTCAATTCTTGTGCAATCATACAGTTTGACGTGTCTAAGATCCTAAATAAAAATAAAAATTATCAATCTAATAGAACCTCCCCTACTGGATGAGAGAGTCATGCTCTATAGTGAACCCTCCTCATAAAAATAATTGTTCTGAGAAGTGGCGCCCTAAGGAGGGAAGCATTAGCAGGAAGAGAGCGTAAGTATTCTGTTCTGTTATCAGGTTTGTCTCTGCTATGCGATCACTATTATCGTCTCAATTATCAATGCCATAAGTGATACTTTATTTTACAATTTGCCATACCATAAGTAGGCCAGTAAATATATAAAACATTGTAAAATAAATATAAACACAATAACACAATATATATATATATATATATATATATATATATATATATATATATATATATATATATATATATATATATATATATATATATATATATATATATATATATATATATATATATATATATATATACACATATATATATTGAGATGTTTAATTAAGATTGTATGTAAATCTTTTAAGGCCTCATTGTTGGGCGATAATTGAAAGGTTAAGAATAATTGTTAATAAATATCTTTTACAAAAGTCCCACTTTGGGATGATTGTGATATATGATTTTATGAAAATCTTTTAATACCCCACGATTGGGCGATAATTTGTAAAATGTGAATTAATGTAAGTAAGCTCTCATGAATGCCCCACTATTGGGCGATAATTGTAATAATATGTGAATTTATTAAATCTTTTAAATGGCATACTTGGGATGACAATTGTTATTACCTTCGAAATTTATGTTAATCCGTTTAATAACCACGCACAAGAACTTATCACTATTCTTGACAATACTGGTTGGTGCATGAACTAACAGATGCTGCTGGGCTCTGATGGTGCTGTCATCTAGAGTCCTGTCATCTGTTCTTATATTACTTGTAATTTCTGAGAAAAAATAGTTCCTTTTCTTTTATATTGATCACAAAACTCTACTGTGGCTGGGGCGCTACCAAGCCTCTATACTTCTTACTTGATAATTACGACGAAAATACTTAATTTGCGGTTATTTCTGCTTGTAGACCTTGCAAATAGACGAATAATAAGGAAGACGTAATTATCAGTTCTGGACATACACATGGAAATGAACCACTTAGAAGTTATACAAGTTCTTTCACCTCTATTGGGGAGCTTCAGAGTGATGTACGATTTGTTCCATTGATCATTATTTATACTACTACTATATATTATTCGAAAATTCAAAGCAATTCAATTTTCACCCTGGAATATATTTATTAGCTTTGAAGTTCTTTGCTATTCATATTTGTTTTGTGAAAGGTAATCTTGGGTTTTTTTGAGTTTGAATTTTAAGTTCGGTCATAAAATGTCACTGCAAGTGTTGCAGTATTAATATTTTAAATTCATTTAAATTCAAGTATAAATGATCAATGGAACAAATCGTACATCACTCTGAAGATCCTCAATGAAGGTGAAAGGATTTGTACAACTTTTAAGTGGTTCGTTTCCGTGTGTATATCCAGATATACCTATATACCTACAACTGGTAAGTGTGTCTTCCTTATTATTCGTCTATTTGCCTATTTTTCTATGTAATGAAATGCTACAAACCCAAGATTACTTTTCATAATATATATATATATATATATATATATATATATATATATATATATATATATATATATATATATATATATATATATATATATATATATATATATATATATTTATATATATATATATATATATATATATATATATATATATATATATATATATATATATATATATATATATATATATATATATATATATATATATATATATATGTATATATATATATATATATACATATATATATATATATATATATATATATATATATATATATATATATATATATATATATATATATATATATATATATATATATATATATATATATATATATATATATATATATATATATATAGATATATAGATATATATATATATATATATATATATATATATATATATATATATATATATATATATATATATAGAGAGAGAGAGAGAGAGAGTAGAGTCGGGGATTATGGAATACCACTTTTATTTATGGAATTTTTTCGAAAAGTATTTATAAAATATAAATTAAAAAAATAAAAAAAACGCTAATGGCATGGCCATAAGGTTTATTTGACAAAATTAAGGTAACAAATTAAAAAAAATACAAAAATTAAAAATATTTCGTGTTATTTAAAAAACTACATTTCTGTTTGCCAAAAATGGTCGGGTAATATGAAATACCTATATGAGGTAATATGGAACACTATGAAATATATCTACTAACGACAAAAATCGCAAATATAACAGTCGCGTTCGGCATCGGCGCACAGTTCGTGTGCCCAAAGCTGGCATACTAGGCACTGTATCCACATTTCTCCCTTTAAGTCTGCTGTAAAATGCCCGGAACAGAAAATACATTCTGCATCATCTCTTGGGTTACTGTCGATATTCGGGAATTCTTCCTCATCAGTCGAGTCATCCAGTAGTGAGATACTCCCATTTGAATCATCTGATGTATCATCTTTTATCACCAGTTGTTTTCTCATTTTTTTTCCTAACACAACTTGAAGTTGCTTTGGCGTCAATATCCATTTTACTGCTTCCAGCTTTTACAACGCCAGTTGGCATCTTCTTTCCGTCGAAACTAACTTTTCTTTTAACTTTATCTTTTTCATTATTCGATAGAATTGATTCTTCCAATTCATTTTTGTTTGGGGTTGTAGTCTTGTGCCTTCTCGTTTTTTAAGAACAGGAATAGGAGCTATGTGTTGTGGTAAAACTGTTTGTCCATTTGCCCCTTAATCGGCATCTTCCTGGTCACGTGGCGGGTTTAACTGATTTTCATGTTCGATAAGCGCTTCCTCACTTTTGCGCTCTTCTGCTAGAAAATCCTCTTCATTAAAAATATTTCTATTTACTGGAAAGAGGCCCGTTTGTCGGAATCCATTGACTGCCCTTTCGCCAGTTTGGATCTTTAAATAAGCTTTACCAAGCCGGTCACTCATGTCGACATGAGATATTGGACGATTATTTTGCCTTAAAAACTGCATCGGCTGCATCTTGTGCGTTGTGTGTGGCGGTAAGCACAATAAAGTTACGTGATTTTTTCTAGGAGCCACAATAATATATAAGTCTCTTGTGTGGGTGTGATGCTCGTCTAAAATCAAAAGTACGGGGTTTTCAGCACTTGGTTTTACATAATCTATGAAATGATTGAACCACTGTGTGAATATGTCAGTTTGAATCCAACCCGATGGATGGAAGGCAAAAATACTTCCAGGTGGAGCTCCCTTTTTGATCAATTCGCTGGAATTCTTTCGAGGGAATATAAGCACAGGGGGCACATAATTACTACTTGCGCTCATACACAAAACGCAAGTGACCAGAGACCCACTCTCTGCAGATGTCAGCGCTCCTATTCGCCGCATTCCTCTTTGAGAAAAAACCTCAGGGCATTTTGATTGAACTATGCTAAGACCACTCTCATCGACGTTAAATATTTGGTTAGCTGAAAAGTTTTTTTCTTCCATTTCTTTTTCTAACAAATCAAAAAACTCGTCAACGTTTTTTTTGGTAAAGCCTAGTGCTCGTGAAAACGACGTTCGTTGGTTTTCGTAGGCTTAACACGTCTTTGTGCCTTAATCCAAAACGTTTTAACCAATCCTTTCCAGCCATTTTTTTAAGTAATGAGAAGCAATTTGGGATGTTGTTTCTCCTAGCTAACTGGAATGCGAGATTACAGGCATCCCGTCTGGTTAATCCATAAAAGGTTTTCTCCATTACCAGGCAATACTTTACCAACTCCTTTTCCAGATGATCTGGCAAAATAGGTTTCCTTCCTAGTTTTGTTTGGCATACCTCACCAGCAGCACCATCCATCTTACAGAGCCTGAAAAGGGTGGCACGAGGCACATTAAATGTTTTGCAAGCCATCAAATAACCAATTCTTTTGCTTCTAACTGCTATCACTGCTTTTTTCATGTCTTCCTCATTCCACTTCTTATGTTGTGTCGGTGTAGTGGCATTTGGTTTCGTTTTTTTCGTCATTTGGTGCATGTCTGTAAGAGAAACCAATTTTTAAAATATTCATTTTTAGGTCGGGTAATATGGAATACTATTCCATAATTGGCGCCTATATTAATTTTGAGGTTACGCCGAAAAATAAATACACGGTATCTAAAATGTCCGGCATCCCTACATTAAAGCTTTCATATATCATTCATCTACTTAATTAAACAATAATATTAAATAAGATCACATTTACAAATGTTTGAAATAATATTTTAATGTACTTACCTAAAAAATCGTGCGCGCCGAAATCACATTAACTGTTAGAACAACCAAACGCTTATTGAACATAGACTACGCACTCTTGTGAAAGAAGTTTCAACTCATTGGCTTCAGATTATAGGAACGGAGCATAGATGGCACTAATAGTTTTTGGCAAAAATGTGGTATTCCATATTACCGGATATATTTCATAACCCCGACGCTACTCTATATATATATATATATATATATATATATATATATATATATATATATAATATATATATATATGTATATATATATATATATATATATATATATATATATATATATATATATATATATATATATATATATATATATATATGTATATATATATATATATATATATATATATATATATATATATATATATATATATATATATATATATATATATATATATATATATATATATATATATATATATATATATATATATATATATATATATATATATATATATATATATATATATATATATATATATATATATATTTTGTGAAAAGTAATCTTGGGTTTGTAGCATTTCATTACATAGAAATAAGCAAATAGACGAATAAGAAAGAAAATTTATTTCTATATATTCTATTTGCTTATTTCTATGTAATGAAATGCTACAAACCCAAGATTACTTTTCACAAAATAAATATGAATAGCAAAGAATTTCAAAGCTATATATATATATATATATATATATATATATATATATATATATATATATATATATATATATATATATATATATATATATATACATATATTTTGTGAAAGGTAATCTTGGGTTGGTAGCATTTCATTACATAGAAATAAGCAAATAGACGAATAAGAAGAAAAACACACTTACCAGTGCTATATCTGGACACACATTCCGTATGTGTGTCCAGATATAGCACTGGTAAGTGTGTTTTTCTTCTTATTCGTCTATTTGCTTATTTCTATGTAATGAAATGCTACCAACCCAAGATTACCTTTCACAAAATAAATATGAATAGCAAAGAATTTCAAAGCTAATATATATATATATATATATATATATATATATATATATATATAATATATATATATATATATATATATATATATATATATATATATATATATATATATATATATATATATATATATATATATATATATATATATATATATACATATATATATATATATATATATATATATATATATATATATATATATATATATATATATATATATATATATATATATATATATATATATATATATATGCAATGCATAATACATATTACAAACAAACATATGGCTGTGCAATGGGTTCACCAATATCCAGTACAATCGCAGAATTAGTACTAGAAGATTTAGAAAAAACCATAATTCCAACATTAAACTATAAAATACCATTTTTCAAACGTTATGTTGATTATTGCATAACTGCATTTCCAACTGAACATAAAAATTCTATCCTAAATAAATTTAATAGTTACCATCCAAAAATACAATTTACAATTGAAAACGAATCAGAAAATACAATAAATTTCTTAGACTTAACTCTTATAAATAATAAAACTGAAATATTAACAAAATGGAATACAAAAACAACATGGTCTGGTAGATATACCAATTTCTACCCAAAAAACCCTTACAACCATAAAAAAACTGTAATCATTGGTATTGCAGACAGATCAATAAAACTAACGTCTGCCATTTTTAGAAAAGAATGCATAGAAAAAGCAAAAAACGTTTTAATAAATAATAACTATCCTTTTTCTCTAATCAACAAAATTTTCAAAAACCGATTTCACAAATACTACAATTCTCCACCACCACTAATCAATACAACTAATACTCGTAAAACATATATTGCCTTACCATATATACCACAACTATCAGAAAATATTTCAAACATTTTAAAAACATATGATATTCACACAGCACACAAAACTACAAACAACTTAAAATTCCTTTACACACCATTAAAAGACAAAAATCCACTTGAAAAAACTACACACTGTATATATGAAATTCCATGTAAACAATGTGATGATGTCTACATTGGTCAAACAATGCAACTCCTTGAAGAACGTTTAAAAGGTCACAAATATTCAGCTAATATTACAGCTCTAAAAAAACATTCTAATGAAACAGGTCATCAATTTAACTACAAAAATACTCAAGTTATTAATAAAGAATAAAATTATAAAACACGCCTAATTATGGAATCAATACATATATATATATATATATATATATATATATATATATATATATATATATATATATATATTATATATATATATATATATATATATATATTTATATAAATATATATATATATATATATATATATATATATATATATATATATATATATATATATATATATATATATATATATATATATATATATATATATATATATATATATATATATATATATATATATATATATTATATATATATATATATATATATATATATATATATAATATATATATATATATATACATATATATATATATATATATATATATATATATATATATATATATATATATATATATATATATATATATATATATATATATATATATATATATATATATATATATATATACACACTGAGCTCGTAAAGTTTGGAATAAATTCAATTAATCGTTATTGAAGGATTTTCACAGGAAATCCTCGGACACGTCAACCTTATTTTATAAAATGTCACTTTTTTCAGCCATCGATTTTTTTTTTGTTTTGTTCGTTTTTGAGCTATGACGTCATCGACAATTTTTTTAAATGACAACCCATATTTTTTTTCACGGATTTCGATAGAGCACATTTTTCTGAGTGCGAATATGTCAAAAACATAGTACCTTTAACATTAAAGTGTTCGAGATATTCGGTTGCAAAGTTTTAAGAATGAATTATACAAGCGATGACCAAATGCTAATCATTTATCAAGAAAGCGCAGGAAAAACAACAGTTTTGACAGTTGTCACAATTTTGAAGTTTTTCCTCGCAAGTTTGTGTTTTAATCAGTTGAATAATATCATTAAGTAAGTTGATTAATCATTATTCCATCATAATTCATTTTATTTAAAAATGGTCCGTCGTTTGAGTGAAAGGGAAAGAATCGAAATTTTGATGATGATCGGTTACGGGGCAGAGCTCGCACACAAGTAGAAGTTTGCCGTTTATTTAACAACAAATATCCAAACAGAGAACCAATTACACAGTCCACCGTTAGCAAAATAGAACAAAAGTTTTTAGAAGTGGGTCATACGAGAGATCGCCCTAGAACGGGTCGTCCACCAGTGCAACAAGATGTTAAATTGAATGTTCTACTAGAGCTTCAAGAAAATCCCCATTTACCCACCCGCCAAGTGGCGGCAAACAACGGAATAGTTCAAAGCTCCGTCTTGAAATATTTGAAATTGAACAAATGGCATCCGTATAAAGTGGTTTTGGTCCAAGAGTTAAACGAAGATGATCCTGACCGTAGGTTACAGTTTTGCCAAACCATGTTGCAACGCCTGATTGATGACGACGGATTTTTACGCAATATTGTTTTTTCTGATGAGGCTACCTTTTATCTCGACGGCACAGTTAACCGGCAAAACTGTAGATATTGGTCTCCTGAAAATCCACACTGGAAAATGGAAACTCGTAGTCAGTTTCCACAAAAAGTTAACGTTTGGGCTGGTATTGTAGGTAATCGTATTTTGGGCCCATTTTTCTTTGAAGGCGTATTAACAGGTGAAATATATTTAGAATTTTTAAGAGACGACTTAGTCCCTGCACTTGCGGTACTTTACCCAAATGACGTAGATCCAGATCTGCCCCATCACACGATATGGTACCAACAAGACGGTGCACCACCCCATTTTGCAGTGATCGTTCGCGATTATTTAAACCATGTATTTCCTAACCATTGGATTGGTCGCAGGGGAACTATCGAATGGCCCCCTAGATCTCCAGATCTCACTCCCCTAGACTACTTTTTATGGGGCTATTTAAAGAGCAAAGTCTATTTCAATAGACCAAATACCATCGAAGAATTAAAGGACAGAATTCGCAATGAAATTCGAACCATTCAACCCGATACTGTTGGTAAGGTTCTGCAGGAGTTTCAGTGGCGGATGGGATATTGCCAGGAAGTGAATTATTTATCATTTATTTGTTAAAATATTTTTTTATTTGTTTAAATTGTTGTTAAAAAATTAAACAGATTACTCCCAAATCTTTCAAAATGTTCGATAAGCTACCAAAATAAATAATATTACTCCTTAATCTTTTAAAATGTAATAAGCTATAAGCTATTAGAATCAATAAGCTATTAAAAATCTTGACCCGCCCGATAGCTTATGCATGGTGCCATGGTACATTTTATAAACTTTGCAACCGAATATCTCGAAAACTTTAATGTTAAAGGTACTATGTTTTTGACATATTCGCACTCAGAAAAATGTGCTCTATCGAAATCCGTGAAAAAAAATATGGGTTGTCATTTAAAAAAATTGTCGATGACGTCATAGCTCAAAAACGAACAAAACAAAAAAAAAATCGATGGCTGAAAAAAGTGACATTTTATAAAATAAGGTTGACGTGTCCGAGGATTTCCTGTGAAAATCCTTCAATAACGATTAATTGAATTTATTCCAAACTTTACGAGCTCAGTGTATATATATATATATATATATATATATATATATTAGCTTTGAAATTCTTTGCTATTCATATTTATTTTGTGAAAAGTAATCTTGGGTTTGTAGCATTTCATTACATAGAAATAAGCAACTAGACGAATCTAGTTGCTTATTTCTATGTAATGTAATGCTACAAACCCAAGATTACTTTTCACAAAATATATATATATATATATATATATATATATATATATATATATATATATATATATATATATATATATATATATATATATATATATATATATATATATATATATATATATATATATTTTATGCAAAAATATTATTCCAGACATAAATTCGATAAAGAATCTTTATTAAGTAACAAAATTGCATAATATATTGATGGAAGATAGTATAATTCACGTGTTCTTTATGAATTAAATCCTTGTCACAAAATCATCTGATAAAATTGCAGTGAATAATCGAATACTTATTTTCTCAAAGTAAATCAATATGCGTGAGATAGGTAAATAAACCTGAATACACAAAAATATTTATTACGTTACCTCAAATTCTAACTAAATATAGGGAAATGTCATTAAAGTAATTGACGACTGTAGCGTATCCAGTTACATAGGTTTCAGCGTCGCTAAAGCCAACTTTAATATTGACAGAATATTATATGGCGCAGCACTATTAATAATTTCAATATATTATGTTAAGTCTCTTGGCCAATTTCTACATTTTCTCCCTACGTGAAACATTATATACGTAGAGATTGACGAAATAATAAATTATGTATCTAGTGTAGACATTGCGTGTATTTATGCAAAGGAAATATAATGGCCAAATCATTCAAGTTGCATGAAAGTATATAAGTAGTATCTAAACTTTTTCTACGACTACTTCACGTTTAAAATACCTAGAAATTTACAAATGTTGACTAAGAACGCATTAAAAAGAAGACAAAGTATATTATGAAAAAATATGTAATTAATATATATTTTTGAAAATTAAAATAATTAGAAAATTATCAGAAACAGAAATATGAAAACAATATCTATCTATGGGCAAATGAAGAAAACAAACGAAACTTATGTTAAAAAGGATGTTCAATGATAGTTGACAGTTAAATGACGATTGATGATAACAGCTGTTAAAATATTAGAATTTAGAATATACCATGAATATTTAGTATTTTATATATGGAAACAGTTGTGATTGAAAAATAATAAAAATAATTGAGAACAGAACAGAATGTGAGTATAATTCGTATCATATAAAGACAAAAGTAAAGCTACAGTAAATCTATCTGGTGCAGAAATCTAGGTTATAAACATCTATTAATTGATCCAACAATAGGTTACGGACGCAGGCTCACAAGTTTTGTTATATTTCTGAATTATAAAAAGTGAAGTGACGTTGGGAAATCACTTAATTTTTCAAAAGAAAAAATGAATTCAGCAAGAAATGTGGCAATTTTTAAATTAAATAACGAAAATATCTGGAAATGTTAGATAACAGTAATTCTTAAAGGAAAAGGTTTGCCTATTTGATATAATCACAGGTGATAAATTGAAACCAGAAGATGATAAGGAAGAAGCAGTGGTTACAAAGTGATGCAAATGCACACCTAAATGATTGTGAACAGAATAGATCAAGACTCCCTAGTGGATCTGTTGTCATCTGAATGTCCAAGACAAATATTGTCGAAATTAAAATCAATTTATGACAACGAATCAGTCGTAAGTGTCAATCTTGTAAAACAGAAAGTCTTCATGAGTGAATTCAAAAATAATTCTTTGCAAACATATATTTCAAAAATACGGAATAAGTTCAAGCAAGCTGGTGGACCGATCTGAAAAAATAATAATTACAAAAATTCTGTTATCTTTACCAGAATATTACAAACATTTCATATCAGCTTGGGAATTAGTTTCTCTAGAAAATAAGACCATACAAGAAATTACATCAAGATTATTAATTGAAGAAGAAATATTAGGTTGTGTCGAGTCAGAAGCTGCAGCGCTGGCAAGTACGATTAATAAGCATGTCAAAGTTACATGCTTATGTGGAAAACGGGTCATTTGGCTAACAAATTTTATGGAAAACGTGAGAAGACTGACACACGAACCTTTTTTTATTGTAAGGAGACGGGTCATATTGCTGCAAATTGTTGGAATAAGAAGAAGTGTGTAAAAAAGAAGAAAAGAAGGACAGATAATAGGAACTATCTCTGGCGTTTGTAGGAATAAAAAGCGATAATCAAATAGATGATTGTTGCTTTCTAGAGCCAACGAGACATGTGCTCGTTGGCTGGAATCGGTAGAATTTCACGTTCATAAATAAAAACAATATGCGAGATAATGTTACGATTGGTGTTACGATTATGATTTTATGTACCGAAGTTAAAGATTAACTTATTTTCGATTGGTTGTGTTTCAGATAAAGGATTTTGACTATCATCAGAAAACAAAGAAAATGTGATAGTTGATAGTATGGAAAAGCAATTAGAAAAAATAAATATAAGATAAAATATATAAGATGAAATATATAAGATGAATTTTATTTCTGTAAAGAAGAACAATTTTTCAATGATGGATTAATGTTATCTAATGACATTACTGATAAATCAATGTCAGTTAATGCATTAAATGATTATAACACTGTTAATAAAATAAGAAAATTGTCTGTTGGCATAATAACCTGCTGTTCAAAATTATCGCACCACGTTAATATTTGCTAAAATTTGAGGTCTCATAACTTTTTTACTTTTAGTCTAATTTTGATAATTTTTTTAGAATACTGTAGATAAAACGAATAATTTCAACTTGCATATCCAGTCTTTTGTTAACTGAGGGTGGTTTAGGTATTATACAGGGCTAACTAAAAGGTTGTTATATAACCCTAATTTTAAAACACTCGGTGGAATAATTTCGTAAGCAAATTCTTTAAAAATACCAATTTTTGTTAAGAACCATTCCTTTCCTACATTTTGTTTTTTGGTCCATGAATTTGTCACCAACAGTTTACTGTTAATTTACTCTGCTGTTACAAGTGATATGTAAAACGTAGGCGGCGTATGTCAACCAAAAAACAATGATTGGGTGTATGCAATCTCATTTTGACACATGTTTAAAAACAATACGGTGTTGAGGAATATTCAGCAATTTAAAATAATGAATCGTGTGAGACATTTGACAGCATTGGAATGTGTAAGAGCGCAAACTTTGGTTGAAGAGGGTAGAAGTATGCGACATGTCTCTCGAATTCTGGCTGTTAACCATTCGACAATAAGTCGAATGTTAGAACGTCACAGGGCAACTGGTTCTCACTCCAGGAGACATGGGCAGGGTAGAAAAAGGGCGACGAATGTTAGGGATGACCATTTTCTCCGCCAAAATATTTTAAGAAATCGGACAGTAACAAGTTCGCAATTGAAGAGTGAACTTGAGATGGTTAGAAATGTTCAAGTTTCTGCTCTTAATGTAAGGAGAAGACTACGGGAGGCAGGTTTGATCAGTAGAAGGCCCATGAAGCACCAGAACTTACCAGGGCTCAGAAGGTAGCTCGATTTGCACGATTTGCACGAGCACATGAAAATTGGACTATCGATATGACTGGAGGAAAGTCCTATTCTCCGATGAAACAAGAATAAGCCTAACATCTTGTGATGGGCGGCAACGTGTGTATAGAAGACAAGGGGAAAGGGAAGCTGCCTTCAATTTCGTTCTAAACGAACCCTTTGGTCGTGGCTCCAAAATGTTTTGGGCAGGTATTTCTTTCGATGGCCGTACGGAGTTATTCATGCAAGGGCAATGAATGCGGAATACTACGTAGAAAACATTCTCCAGGAGCATGTAATGCCCTATGCTCCGTTTATTGGTCCTGATTTCATATTCATGCAAGATAATGCAAGACCACATGTAGCAAGAATTTGTGTTGAGTACTTGAATGAAGTCCATATTGATGTTATGAACTGGCCAGCACGAAGCCCGGATTTAAATCCCATCGAACACCTACGGGACATCATTAAGGGAGCAGTGAGACGACGTCTACCAGCCCCACAGAACCTTCAACAGCTGGAACAGGTTACTCTTCATGAGTGGGATAATATCCCTCAACCCGTCATTCAGAACCTCATTAGAAGTATGCCACGGCGGATTCAGGCTGTAATCCGAGCTAGAGGTGGCAACACAACCTACTAGGGATCAGCTCACATAATTTTATTCCTTTATTTTCCTTTGTTTTCTTGTTAATTAAAAAATGTTTCTTCTCACCCTGAAAGTTTTTTCAATTGATTTCTGTATGGTGCGATAATTTTGAACCAATGCATCTAAAGACATGGACCAAAAAACAAAAAGTAGGAAAGGAATGGTTCTTAACAAAAATTGGTATTTTTAAAGAATTTGGTTACGAAATTATTCCACAGAGTGTTTTAAATTTAGGGTTATATAACAACCTTTTAGTTAGCCCTGTATAATACCTAAACCGTCCTCAGTTTACAAAAGACTGGATATGCAAGTTGAAATTATTCGTTTTATCTACAGTATTCTAAAAAAAATTATCAAAATTGGAGTAAAAGTAAAAAAGTGATGAGACCTCAAATTTTAGCAAATATTAACGTGGTGCGATAATTTTGAACAGCAGTTTATATTGCTCATCAACATTTAAAGCAAGTTAACAAAATGTTAAAGAAAATTTACATTAAATATGTTAATGATAGCGAAAATTTTATAAAAATGCCAGACGACATAGAAAGTCTTTTGTAGAGAGCGTGTGGCCCAATGAATGAATGGTCTTTGGGTGGTGCAAAATATTTTTTACTATTGAAAGATGATTTTTCAAATTATAGATTTATTTATTTCCTAAAGCATAAGACGGAAACCAAGCAGTGTATATATAGAAAGGTTCATATTACTGGCTTGATAGGGTACTAATTGCGTGATAAAATCCTTTAGGACAATGGTTTGGAATTTGAAAATAAGAAACTAGGGAATATATTGCTAAGTCATGGAATAAAACATCAGAGGGACATCTCGGAAAGTAAGCATTTCCCGACCGATATATATATGATTTTTTTTATTTTAAAAGTTCTATCACTCGGTAAAGTTTGGTCCCTGAAATTCGAGCCACCCTGTATATAATATACCATACACGGATACACGTTGATATTTGGTTCAACCAATCCAGCGTTTTCTAAAGTTAGAAAAAGTTGAGGATTGGTATAGAACATGAATTATGGACATTTGGACATTATGCACATTTTTATTCGATTTATCCGGATTTATCCGATAATTCAAAGTTGTATTGAGATAAATCATAAAACAAAACAACTGCAGGCCAACAAGACAAAACGGATACGAGATAAGGCCTTGTGTCATCTCGTCTCGACCTTGTCTCATCTCGTCTCGACCTTGTCTCATCTCGTCTCGACCTTGTCTCATCTCGTCTCGACCTTGTCTCATCTCGTCTCGACCTTGTCTCATCTCGTCTCGACCTTGTCTCGTCCCGTCACGAAATTTTTTTTTTGCGAAATTTCTCTCGGTAACTAGATATAACCACCTTAAGTTTCATTCTCCAGGTTTCCTTGTGGTTCTCAAACACTGTTCATATGAGATATAGGCCTTATCTGTTCCCTTTTCAAGGTCAAAATTGCAATTTAATTTAGCATCGAATCATACATCAAGATATTTCACCCGGGGTGAAAAGTTTAATGCAAAAATTTCATTCTTTTAAATTCTTCCACAGTGGAGAAAATAAATAAAACAATTTTTCCCCAACTTTGGAGGAAGGGGTTTTCAAAATATCCTGTAAATTGTATAAGTCTTGCTTTTAGGTATATTAAGCATGTAAAATGGGTATGTACATACTAGAGAAATAGAGTAGAAAAGTAGGTATTTGATTTTATTATTTATTTATAGTATGCACATGGATGTACGTAATTATAACTTGAGATTTTCCATGTTATCAAAACAATATTAATAAAATAGGTAACAGCAAGCAATTTACAATGTAATATCTACCTACGCGTTATTTTTTCTTCTGAAGTTATTTATACAGTCTGTAAAAGGTTATCGCATATAATAGTAATCTAGGAATAGACACTATAAATATTTAATATAAATAATGGATATAATTTAAACGGTACTTAATTGTTGTTTTTACCAGACTGTGATTGCGAATAAATACCAAGAAAGTTCCTATTAAATTGTATATTATTAATCGCAATTAATCGGATATGTAGATGGTAGAATCTAATAACCTAAGATTAAAGATTAGTTCAGAACAGTTGATTTCAGCGCTCACGTGTTGGAGAAAAATCAATAACGTGGCTAGGCTGAATCTTTTTAGAGATTAGACAATTAACTAATTATAAATATTAGACGGTCGTTTGTCCACCTAAATGAGGAATATTTTTTTACGGCCGTTGCAAATTATACGTTATAATGTACTAATCTGGATCCTGCATCGAAAGAACTTGAGGTAATTGATTATTATAAGGAGAAAATTGCTACGTTGGACGGTCCTGTGCTATAATTGTGAGAAATTTATTGCTTGCTGACGATAGACACATTTTAATATATTTAAAGGTCGACATTACCGATAAAATAATATCTATAAAATCAAAGCCACTAATTCTAAAATTATTACGAAATGAATACTAAATTATTATATTATCATAAATAATTTACAGATATTATAGTCACCATAGAATGCTTGGGTTATGCATGTTTGGTCAGATTATTTTAAAGCAATAACATCCTACAGAGAACTAGCGTTACTATTGTAGATATCAATCAGGCACTTAAGTTTCACAAATCAGAAACTCGGTTCTTTATTTATCTTTATTTCCAAAAACACAAATTTTGACTTGCAGGCCGAAAGAACCGAACTTGTTGAAAGCGAGAATAATAATGAATAATGCATGCGGACAATGGGCAAGACTTAATTCTTATCAGCTGTAACATAACATAATAAGTTAAAGAGATTACAGTAGTAATAAATGCCGTTCAGGCACTTCGTGCCTTGAAGTGGATACGTAACTAGGCACCCTTTTTCCACCCACATACATACCCGTATCTTGCAAAAGTCTGGGATGATTCAACCCTGTGAACTTTTTTGCATTGTTTGTTTGTTTGTTGTTTTTCCGGTTTTATTAGAAGTCAGTAGAAACAAATGATTTTAGTTTTGACTAAGCAATCAATTTCTGTACCACTCCCTCTTTAAATGCTTCAGAATTCTATTGTATATGTAATTCAATATTTTCTAGCATAAAGCTAGGAAAAGTAGTTGTTTTAAAAGATTCTACAAGATTTTATGCCCTTTAAAGTTTAACATCTTCTGGATAACTGTATGCCTAATGCTTTTATATATAATATGTTCAAATAGAACAAATATAAATAGTAGGTTTGTGTTAATTGTGATAATAGAGTAGGTTTGTGTTTTCTATGAATGTCAGTTCCATCAAAAACTAATGTCATACAATGTCACTGAAAATGTTTAACATTTTAAATTCCAGTATAAATGATCAATAAAACAAATCGTACAAATCGTACAATCGTACACTCTGAAGATCCTCAATGAAGGTGAAAGAACTTGTACAACTTGAAATGAAACAGATATGAAACTGGTACGTGTGTCTTCCTTATTTGCTTATTTCGCTATGTAATGAATTGCTACAAACCCAAGATTTATTTTCGCAAAACAAATATGAATTGTAAAAAACTTGAATAGCTAGTGACAAGGAAGAAAGTAAATTGACGTTTTATAATAAACATTTAGCTGGTATTATATTAAAATTTTAGTAAGGTAGGTACATATTACCTCATATCAGATATTTACAATACAGTAGATTTACAATAAAAAATATGTTAATCGAAATGTCTACGTAGTGCCGACAGACAATGATGCAGCTTGACCGCCCGACCTCTACGTCACTTTAAAAACATAATGGGAATGCAACCTTGTTTTCGACCAAGTTCCGCTAATCTATGTTTATTTTCCTCATGTCTGTCTAATGTTTTATGGCCAGGTACCTATTTGTATTCGGTTAAGTTTTTGTGCACTTACCAGAATATCTTGCCAAATTGGATTGAAATGGAACTGAAGAAACAGTAACTACCTACCTGTAAAAAATCAATACATTAGAATATTATAATCTAATAACTAATAATGATATTACTTGGAAAAGCAACAACACTTCTTTGGCGCTTAGACAATTAATATTATAGAAAAAAGTACCAATAACTTAAAAATTAAATTCAGTAAATGCTCGTGACGGATTTAAAATTGCTATAGAAATTGCAAGTTTATAGAAAAATAGTCAACTGGTTCTTTTCTGTTACAAAAACATTCAAGGTCAATACCTATTTGGTTATAAAATTACATTGTTATTAAATCTACTAAACGTCAACCAAAATGTTAATAACGAATTTTGCATTATACGGATTTTTCATCAGAATTTCTATACAGTAAAATTCAGACTTTATTTAGATGGGTAACCAGTGGAGTTTATTATTTAAAAAAAAATTGTATCCAAATTAAAAGTGGGGTTTTAATGACACTTGAGAGGCTTAAACGTATTTTTCTACGTTCATGCAAAAAACAATACTTTATTGAACTATGTATCTTTAATGCAAAAATTGGTTCTATTGCACGCATCTGTCAGTACAATGTTTTGACATAAAGATAATGACATGTCACGTTGATATAATGTCATGTCATAAATGCCACCTAAATTAAACATGTTTAGGTTTTTGCATTAACGTAGAAAAAATACGTAAAAATTTCACTTCGCGTGCAGTAAACATTTGCTTTTTGCACTTGTTGCATAAATAACTATTTTACTGCCTAGTCCGAACATGTGGAATTTTCCTGAATAGGCAGAAAAAGTGCGTTGCTGTTCCACGTTCCAGGTAATAATTTAAATCAAACAGGTAATTTACATTAGGTAAACATAAAATGTAGGAGTTTTAAAAAATTACACAAAGCTGATTTTAAATTATATAACTATAAACTAGAACAGGAATTTTGTTCTCATTAGAAATATTTATTGTGATTTGTGAACAGCTATTTATACAATTGAACTATCTCCACTGCCCTACTTTTTCGATTTTATTCCTGATGTTAGGCTTATTGGTTAGCGAGTCCTCGATATAGATCTCTGCGTCCGCGGAAGCCTTACATCCCCATGTTGCTTCAACGATGCACCAGCAAGGTGACCGAAGTTCTGCGAAAGCAGTGCACAATATACTCTTTCACATGGGATAGTTCCAGAAAAGTAGCAATTTCTTCTGGCATCTTACCGAACTTGTGAATGCCAATAAATTGTTGATGTGCGTTACCGTTCGCATACTTAGAGAAGAAACGCCGATTATTCAAATTCGTGGTCTGGAGGCTGCATATTTTCTATAAACGATTAAATATTCCGTTACTACAAAATCTTGATCTTTTGGTCTTAGTATTTGGTTGCATAATTAGCAATTTGTTGCCCATATAATTTATATCATCCGTTTTCATTTGCTCAGTTCATCAGTGACTCCAACAATAAGTAAAACTTAAAATAATATAAATTGAAAAATAGTTCTTTTAATTATCTATAATAGATAATTTTCAGAATTTTTCTGCCTTTGTGCTAAAACACAATTTCATCTGGGGCCTCTAATAAAAAATTATCGATTTCTTCTCTCTGAAAAGCGCGGGATTTTCTTGCAAGAAAACCATCTGGCTACCGTTTCAAAAAATAGCGTAACTTCAGATATTTTGCCAAATCAATGTTATTTTTTATGTTCATGGTAGTTTTCGAAATCGGATAGGTACACCAACGTTATGGTCTAGAAGGCTTAATTTTCTTTGAAATATTGGAAATATAGGCAATCTGCACATTTTCAGAGAAATATATTATCCTACATTATCCTATATTTTCCTTCTTCCAGATTCCATGAATCTACGCTATGTGAGTTCATATACAGTTACTTATTCGGCAATAAATCTATTGCCGAATGAATCCAATTCCACATCTCGCGCCAGGTATCTTATCTCAGGTCGTGTTAATGGTAATAACTCTTCCTCACTTTCAATGAGATCCATTTCGGACAATTACTGGTCAACTTTTTTAAATTCACCTTGACATTTTTTATTTTCATATGGCAGTATGTTTGGTTTTGTTTTTAAACTTGACTTGGTCATGATAGTTCATTTATAAAATGATTTCGTAGACATACGAAATTTTTAAGATTATTTTATTCAGAAATGTTGCTCACTCCTGTTATTTTATATGTATTTTAGAATGTCTATTATATTATCTTGTCTATTATATTATATTGTATTATATAATTATTAAATGAAGTATTTTGTGTTTTCATATATATTTTTTTCTTAAACAAATATTTTTTTCTACAATCGCCTCAATAGTAGGCTTTTGCGCTTTCAATTCTCAACGCAAAGTACGCCATTTCCGATGATGACATAATTGTCGCTTTAAAGCGGCAATAGTGTCAATTCCCGCTCGCTTCTTTATTATAAATTCCTTAGCAGGCGCTTCAAAAATGTCACAAGACATTTTATCCTCATATGTCAAGTATTCTATGTTATTTTCTTGGAGTACCTCTTTCAGTCTATTTAGTACTCTTCTTCAGTGAATACGTTTACTTTATGAACTCCATTCAGATATTTCACGGTAAATATCTTTATTGAGACACATCTGTAACATTTTTAAAATGTCCTAATATTAGTAATGTATGTGATATTAACAACTGTAGCATAACAGAGCTATTAAAAAGGTCCAATGAATTTTTGTCTCATAACGAACACTAATTCATTTATTTTAACTCATTCATTGTAATATTAATAATAATTCATTTATCTATTTATTTATTTATCCCAATAAAAACTTTATTATTCTCAGATATAATATATTTATAAACATGTATGCCACTGTAATGTAATGTATGCCACCAATATGTGTGCCACTGTAATTATTATTCTTTATTCTTTATTGTATTTACTGTAATTATTTCTTTCTCTATTGTATTTACTGTAATTATTCTTTTATTGTCCTCTAAATGAAATATCACGTCAGTCAAAAATGACACATGAGAAATGTAGCCAACAAAAAAAACTTATTAAAATCGGTTCATATATAAGCATAATATGTCAAATACATACAAGAACATACTGTATTAAGCGATTGTATAGAAAAAATGTTGTATGTATTACGAGCACAAACTGCCATTGCCGCTTTTGAAAGAATACCGTAAATTTAAATAAATTATTTCTTAAAATATAAATTATAAATTCCTTTCGCAAGTAAATTTCTTTCGCAAGCGGCAATGCAGTACTTTGCGCTCTTAACACACAAATAACTATTATTGTGGCTTAGGGGCCCAAATATTTTTTTCTATACCAAGAGATCTCTTTGACATCTTTGCTCTGCTACTGATACTATTATATGATTTAATGTTCTTCCCTATGAAATTAATCGTCAGCCTGTTAGTCTGATAAATAAACTGTCATTAAAACTGTCATTTCTGACATTCCATCATTGGTTTTGACTGTCATCTTATCACAGCACACAAACTCAAATTTTTTATGGTGATTATCAATACTGTTGGGGCCATTTATTAGCTCCTAAGAGTTCAAATGTATAATTTAAATGTTCGCGCCTAATGACATTTTGTTTTGGCAACCGCGCAGCGAGGCGGGTGATGGGAAGGCGGCCGCAGAGGGAAGCTAGTAGTAACGAGGAGTACATGCTAGACGGTTCTAGAGACAGATAGTGCGCTGAGAGCATAATGTTGTCTAGTTTAAGTGTAGCCATGTCTCAATTTCCGCAAGTTCAGAGAAGTAAATTTTAGTAAGGATGCTTCAGTGTTTTATTTTGACCAAGAACATACAGTCCACATTAATACAAGGATCCATCTAGTACGGATCACAACAATTACTTTTGCAATAATGCAATAATTTGTTGGAAAACTGACTTTAAAACTGTCAGAGTACCTTGACAATAATTTTTTCACATTTCATCTGTCAATAATTTCATGTGTGACAATAATCTTTTATTTTCACATGTCATGACATATATGTCGCTTTAAAACCTACAATATCTACAAATAAAAATTATTAATGCATTATTTTGTAGTAAGAATACAAAAAGCACTAATTATTAGCACTAAATTATAAAATGAATAACAGGTAATTTTCAGATCATTTTGTAAACTTTTACGATTTATTATTCACATCCAGTCATTATCATTCACGTCCAGTAATTATAAAAATATCCATGCCAATAAATGTTATCTAAGATATATCTTCAGTAACTGTTAGTTGAGGGGTTGTACATTATCAAACTATGAACTACGAAACTACGATCAGTTCTGGAGGTGGTGGGCAACCCCACCAAAAAACTCCTTTCGTGAGAAAAGCCTTATTTCGCTAACAACTTGTTAACCGTTGAAAATATCAAAAAATTGGTTATTATAAAAACGAAAGCTTGTTTAATTTCGTAAAAAAAATATCGTTTCTTTTTTTGTGTATACCACAGTGTTCGAGAAAATTAATATTGAAGAAATTCTAAAATTTGTATATTTAATGCGCGCGCTAGAAAAAAATTAATTACGCGAAAACTAAGCAAGATATGAAGAGAAACCAAAATGGATTTTAATTTTGCCATTTTTGATGGCTATTGATATTTATCAGCATATAAAAATAACAATATAATGTAGTTATCACTTGCTTTTTGAATTCTATTCTAGCAATGATAAAGTCAAAATGTTTTTCTAATGAAACCAAATTCGTTTCATTCTGTTAAGCCATACCGTGGTAATCGCCATTTTTATTTACAAATATTACAAATGTTTACCTTCTCCCATCACTTAATGTCAGAGCTATGAAAAACATTTTAAGACCAAACTTATTCAAAATTTTACGAGCATATATTTTCAGTATGCCTTATCATAGCAAGCTAAGAAGGAACTCCCTCTAGCAGTGATGTTACAAACTTGAAAATAATATCCAGCGACTTCTCTGGTTCACTTTTGTTATAGATTTTTTTTTAACTAACGTTCTATGTCATACAATTCCTCAGATATGGCCGGCGTCCTCTGTTAATGACCCACCCGGTACATGCATTGCCCCGTTGACAGCCATTCAGCTGGCCAGTTCTAGTAAGTGGTATTTCCAATCCTCTCTGTATTCAAGCCACTTCATGTAGTGTGAAGATACGACAGCTACATTACCAGTCTAATAGCGTATTATGGCATAGTCATAAATTCAAGATGCCACTCTTGCGCATATTTAAGAGCATTTTTATTTTTAGTGGCCTCATATTTCATGAAAATTCGTGACAATAATTTCACCTGAAGAATTATTAATTATCCGCCGTATTAATATTCTATCAAAACGCCATGCAAAACGACGTCAGAATGCTAATAAAGCCATTATACGCGGCAATTACGACAAACTCATAAAAATAATGCATAAAAATATTGCTCAGATGTAATTACGGCAAATCGGTGATATTTAAACTTATGGAGGTCTGCAAATTGATTTAATTACGCCGGCGGATTATGTCGGCCTTACGGTAAGCCTTGACAAGTTACATATAAGCCGTATTATTCCAGAGATGCTGATAAATTAAATAATAATTTACAATTAAACGATAATATCACTACTCTGATCTGATATAAATTAAACCATACTTTAGAACATTGGCAATGTCAGTTACGTATATTGTCGGATGACGTTAATTAACAGTTAGACCAATAATTACTAATCGAGTTGACTGGGTAGGTTTTTGCACTAGGGAAGTATTTTAAAGTTTTATAGCTGCTATAAATCACGGTCTAATTAAATATGGTAATAGTAAGTGGCTGTCCAGTGACATGTGTAAGGCGAGACGGAAAATATTAAAACGTTATTAAATCTTTGGTATGATGTTATCCTGTATAATAATATAATACGATAATAAATAACACAGGATTTCAAAAAAAATAAAAAATTTATTGCCTATGATTTTAGAACTGATTTTAGCTATATTTGGGGCGCTGCCGCTGAATCTAAATATTAAATCAGTTTTTCTCTATCTGCTCTACTTTTTTATATCAGTGTTTTCTTTGACATGCACGAAATGTGCAGTTCCAACTCCATTTTGTGATTCTTAAAATTACATTACAAGGATTGGTTCCTGTATATTTGCCCTATTGTTAGTTTGCTCTCTAGTTAGTTCCAAGAAAATCCACCAGATGGAGTAAGCATATGATAACTACTTAAGTAAGTAACCGTCAATGTTTTCACTAGACTTGAGGTTAGTTTGTGAGTTCTCTTCGTGCAGGGTAGATCGAAGTTGGTGGCCCCGCGTGTTAGTTGGACGTAGTTATGCAGAAAGCTACCAACCCACAATGTCACCTAAATGGAGTAATGTATAGTAATATGCTTGTCGTTGTCTATTCTTTGATTTGCAGAAGCCTACCAACTTATTCGTGGAACATACATCTTGTTAAATAGGTTGCCTACCAACCCATGTATCCATTATTTAATCATTTTTGTAATGCAGGAAGCTATCAACCCACTTGGTTGGTATATGTGATTTTCCAAATCAACCAAGTGGCTTGGTAGTTTTCTGCAAAAATGAAATCTTTACCTAACCTCCAAATGTGACATCTCCAAGTGGCTTGGTAGTTTTCAGTAAAAAGAGAACTTTCATATAACCTAAAACTGCCATGTTTATAGTGAACAGTGCGAAGTTACGTAGTTAATTAAATCAAGTTTTGTTTTATCTAGTGTGTTATAATAAGTAGAAATAAGTTGGACACTATATTTGCGTAGGTAATAAATAGGTACACCATGATAAAAAGCCGGACGTGCCGAATTATTGCAATGGTAAATAAAACACAAGGTAAGTGTGTATGTCTATTTAAACAAGCATATCAATTTTAATAATGATTTAAATAATATATCATTTCCAACTCAGAGAAGAAAGAAATTAAAAATTATATTTACTTAATTATGCAGTAATTAATTTAGTAACTTTACCTAAACAAAATGATTTTATACTCTTTAGGTATTTACAATAACTTCTGATGAATTGTTTATGTTAATAAACTGTTAAAGTGTTATACTGTTATATATTTATTATAAATATTAGATTATTATTAATTGGATATGTCGCTATATGGTGTAATTTTTTAGTTGACCCTTCAGGTTCCCGTGAACAAATTGATACAGATATACCAAATACGACTGAAATGGAAATCATTACTCACAAGAAAGATACAGAAGTAATTACCAGCTGCGAAATAAGCGAAGGGATAAAAAATAACCACAAAGAACCACAAGGTATATGTGTTCCTTTTTTATATTTTAAACACATGCATTTTATCCTATCTGTGAGAAACTTATACTAACGTTTCTCAAATAAGTAAAGGTGTTTTTTTCTTTCAGCTGAAACACTAGGATCTAAGAATACTGATAGAGATTTATTAATTATCTCCAATTTACCACAAATCACAACAGTACAGATAATACCGGACAATGAAGATACAGAAGCGATAACAATCAAGGAAGCAAAAGAGAAAAAAATGCGGAGCAACACGCCACAAGAAAATATTAGTGAATTAAATGAAGTCGCGATTCCGAGTACCAGCACAGTTTTAACTGATAGAACCTTAGAACAAAATGATTATTTTCTAATGCCAGAAGATGATGATGATTCTGTTCATGACCCGAATTATGAACCCGATAGCGGATCTTCCTCGTCAGAGGGTAACAGTTCTCGAGACCAACCTCATATCGTAGCTGATAGTGTGGATTCCGCTTTAATAGATAATGTTGAAAACGAGAAAAGTAGTAGCAGAAGACCACGAAAAGGCAGAAAACGTAAATTCGAGAATCAATACAGAGGCGACAAAAAAATTAGAAAGAACAGCAATCAATCCTACTACAACTCTAAAGGCAAACTTATTGAGCCAAAGGCATTTATTGACTTGATGGTGTGTAGAGAAATGTACGCAAAAACTTTAGGAATAACATCATTCAGGGTAAATACAGCTCTTAAGAAGTTTCGTGGTGCTGCCCCAATAACTGATCAAAGAGGTTTGCAGCAAGCAGGGACTACAAACTCAGCGAAAATAGAATTGACTAGGTATTGCACAAATTAAAAAGATACCCAAGTATAAATCACATTATCGCCGAGAACAAACAAGTGCCGAATTTTTACCGCCAGAGGTGACTTTACAAAAAATGTATGAAATGTATAGTCAGGAAACTCCATATGCTGTAAGTTTCGCATCGTACAAAAAAATATTTTATACACATTTTAATCTAAAGTTTAAGAATTTAAAAAAGGACACGTGCAATTCTTGTGATAGCTTTAAAATTCAAAGAGATAATGAAAATGATCTGAAAAAAAGAAAGAAATTCAACAAAAGCATAACAGACACCTAGAAGAAGCCGAGGGTGCTCAAATATTAAGGCGAAATGATTTTCAGTTGGCTAAAACTAATGACGAGTTTGAGTGCCTTACCTTCGATTTGGAGAAGACGTTACTTTTGCCACGAATTCAATCAAACATGATTTTTTACAAACGCCAACTGTGGGTTTATAATGCTGGTATACATAGCGGAACGGAAAATAGAGGATATTGTTATGTTTGGGCAGAAGGCGTTGCCGGAAGAGGGCTCAGGAAGTTGGTTCATGTCTACTGAAACATATTTATCTCCTAACGTTCGACATCTTATACTATGGAGCGACTCATGCGGGGGCCAAAATAGAAATATTAAGCTTACACTTTTATTAAAATCCATTTTGCATACTTTTCCAAATTTAAACGATATAACCCTTAAATTCTTATATGCTGGTCATAGTTTTTTGCCAAACGACATGGAATCGGCTTTAAAACATCAACAGAGATTGTATACACCGTCTGAATATATGAATGTCATGCGTACATGTAGAAAAAAGAAGCCTCTTATTGTCAATGAAATGAAGGGCAATGATTTCTTTTCCATAAAAAACATTGAAAAAAAGATTGTTAACAGAAAAACAACGGTGGAAGGCATGAAACTTAATTGGTTTAAAATTCGCTCTATACGGATAGAAAAAAATAAACCGTTTTTTATAATAATTCAGCAAAACGATTTAGATGCGCCAAAGTGAAGAAATTAACATTAAAAAGAAGGTAAACAGAAAGGGTCCAGAAATCGATGAAAGTATTTTTCGAGATCTTATTGCTCTCTGGCCAAATGGCAAGAGTATAGCCGAAAAGAAACTTAAAAACCTACAAGAAATTATGCATCTCATCCCGTCAGACTGCCTTGATTTTGACTCCAATTTAAAGGGAGATGCTGATATTGAGGAAGACGTTGATGGGTTTAACGTAAATGGTCTTGATTTTGAAGTTAACAACGAAGTTGCTTAATATTTTATAATTTGGATTTTTTTATAAATAAAATTTCTATTTCTTAAGCCTTGTTTATATTGATTTTAAATGATCCTTAAATTTGCATAAAGCTACCAACCCACAAATTTTAATTAATTTTTCAAAAAGGAAAAACAAATTTTCCTGGTCTGTAAGTATGTAAATACCTATTTACATGACAAATATAATTGATACCAAAGTCTTGCTTTGGTAACGATCTGATAACAGTTTTATTTCACAATCTTTATCATCGATTTTCTCCTAATTCCGATTTTGTTGGTTGGTAGGTTTCTGCATAACGACGTCCAATTGTGTTTAGGAAAGGGTTGTTATAAAGTTAACCTAAAACGTACTGTGTTGTAGATTGTTTTATAAAAATAAAATGAGTTCAAGTAGAAGAAGTGTAAGTCATCCTGATGTGTTTTGCGACATATGCAGAGAATACACGTTAAAAGAAAACAGAAAAACTGTTACTTACTTTATAGTGAGACCTTATCATGGATACTTTGCTGTTAGGCTTGGTGATCAAGATAAAACCTGGGCACCGCATCGGGTCTGTAAAACGTGAACATCTGCGACAGTGGACCACGGGGAAAATAAAAAGTCTGAAATTCGGCGTACCGATAGTTTGGAGAGAACCCAAAAACCAATTCGATGACTGCTATTTAAATAGTAGTAGCCTAGTAAATATTACTGGAATTAATCGAAACAACCGTGGCGAGTGGACTTATCCCCATTTAGTATCTGCAAGACGCCCGGTGCCTCACTCAGAGGAAGTGCCGATCCCAACATTTCACCAGCTACTAGAGCTCGGTGAGGACAATTGTTGTCCCTTTACTGATCACGCCTATGATACTAATGAAGATGATAGTGATTATGAGGGGATATCATCAATTCGTCAACGTTTCAACCGGTACCTATCAGTTAAATGACCCAGCAAGAGATCCCAACCTGTTAAAAGTAGCTTTAGCATAATTACTGGCTTCCAGGTTGACGGATAATTTGCTGGAAGAAGAAACCAAAATTACCTTTTAGATAATTTTGGTTTCTGGCTTTTAGGTAATTACCTTTTAGGTAATTTTAGTTTCAAGAGGAGAACAACAAGAGAACAGGATCTGCTACCCTTCTTTTCTCAAGAAGACAATCTTGAACTTTGTAACAACATTATAGGACTTCTGGAAAAATGGGGCTTCCTGACTATTCTCCAGATGCTTGGCACCTATTTATTGACAGCTCAAAGCGAAGTTTGAAACGTGTTCTTTACACAATGGGAACAAATTGGTCACTCAACGGTCACTCAACGAAAATGAAATGAATAATATGACATCATTGCTTTGGTCTTGGAGAATATCAAGTATCATGAACATGCTTGTGTGTGGATTTTGCAAATGACATGGGACAGAGAAAAAATACACCACTGGGTTAGAAAAGAGTGGCCTAACAGAGAAAACATGGGATGACATGACAAGTTGGGATAAAGAATGTCATTAACGACCCCTTAGTTGAATGAGGGAAAATCATCTTTCCTCAATCATCAAGCTTCCGAAGTGTTCAGTGACTAGTTGGTTTCATCGATGACTTTTTCCTCTAACTTTGTATACTATTTGTATAATATGATAATAAAAATCCCGTGTTTAGTTTTTTTATTTGATTCATGAACTTAAAATAGTGTAACGTATATTGCACTAAAATGTAAAATCTGAAGAAATTGAGCTCCTGGGCAAAAACTAATGCCATATTTAAATTCAGAGCATCAAATACATATGAAATCAGTTCCAAATGCTCCGGCAAAAAATACCTGTCGGCCGTTTATCCGTTTATTTGTAAACACAAATATATAAATATTCAAAACTTCAAATGGTGACAGAAACATAATTAAATACATTTATACATATAAGTACATAAATACATATATATCATACATCGTTACATACCTATACATAATACAAAACATATTTTAAAACCTAAAATTTATTTCAAAATTATATTACCATAATTACTTGCATTTATACATATAATAAACAAGGGAACGACAAAGCCGTAGCTGTCGACATAATATTTACATGTGTAGCTGTACTGAAGTAATTAATGTTTTGCAGCAAATACCATGCATTACCTATTAACGCTAATTCAAAATTTTAAATGGTGTTTAAAAGTTAAATTAAATGCCTTTTATAAATAATGATTACCTGAAACTATAATATTGCCTTTAAAAGCTACCTAATATTAAAAGTATTAGTCCTCCATGCTTATTATTACTTTATTCCATCGTCGACACGGTCAACATCAAGTAC
>CAXKVY010003494.1:10000-12780 GCA_964058915.1 Tetropium fuscum | reverse complement strand
GGTAGTGTAGAGTATTTTCAAGGCAACATTCTCAAAGTCACGACTGTTACTAGTAATACATCCCAGAGCTTTGTAGGTGTTTGAAGAATACTTATAAAATTGTTAGTGAAAGATAACGTTCGTTAAATATAACTCCTAAGTCACAGAAGTACTTTCAAGTGCCAGGACTTGAAAGTACATTACTACCAATTCGGTATTTAGGAACTCAATATTTTGATATGTTTGAAATTTTAAGAAAAATCGTATGCAGTCCCTTTGTTTTTACAGTATACCATTGTTAATTTTATCGAAGGCCTTCGACTTCTTCGAGAAATCAGTTTAAATTACATCTGATTGCAAACCGTCACCAATTGATGCATTAGTTAAAAATTCCGTTTCACAATAGCTATTTATTAACCAGTTGGGAAAAGTATTATTTTGTGTAACGAGTCGATTTCTGCAAAGGATGCGAGATACTCAAAATAGTGTTTCCTAACGTTATTTCATACAAGATTTTTTCTAATTTTGACCAATTTTATATTATATGAGAAGATCACTCTTAATTGTATACGTTTAAAATCAATCCAGTAGGTTGAAACGGTGTGACATCTTATCACTTTTATATCTTGTCAGTCTAATAAAATTATTGTTTAAATAACCTACTGTGAAATGAACTTTACAAAAGCAGTTGCGAAATATTTTATTTTTCTAAGTGGTTATGAAAAGTAAGACGTTTCCAAGCGTCAAAGGGTTTTTAAAAGTGTCGCTTTACACGTCAAAATTAGAAAAAATAAGTTCATCATAGTCGATATGCCTTGTTGCCACACTACCATGTTGACACTGAGTTATCATATGTTAACAATGAAAATATATAATGATCTAATAAGAGCATTTCAAAGCATTTTGCAAAGTTGCAAATTATGATAGTAGGACGATAGTTACACATGTAAGACTTATCACCTTTTTTAAAAACTGGAGTTACCAAGCTTGGATAATTACCATCAATCCTAATATTGTTCGTAGGTTTACTATAGGATTGTTGTTGACGTCTATTAAGTTTGAATTCATTGTAAATAGAATCAGAATATTTGTATTTTTTCCATATGAACAGTTTCTTTAATATATTTTATTATAGTGTTACGCACGCCTATGGCGAGTGATGTGAGGACTTCTCGTCGCCGAACGAATTTTTCTCCTTCTTTCTAGGAGTGTTGGGAGAGTGCCGACGACGTATCGAGAAATGACTATTTCACGTATAAAAGTAGTAACAGCCGCGGAGAGTTCAATTGATGTTTAACTCGCAAATAGTAAACATAGATAAGAGACTCTAAAGTTACGCATTGTGTTTTATAGCTGTTAATCAGTACCTAAGTTTAGTCAGTGTTTATAGCAGGTCATTAAAGTAGTTTTAAGTTATCGGGTATATAAACTATTGGATCCACGAAAAGCAGTAGCAGTACTGTTTGTGCACATGGTGCAAACATGTAACATTATGAACCTAGGCGGATAGCTGTTAGTGGAAGACATAGATGTTATAAACTTGAACTGATTATAAAATAATTGTCAATATGATCACAATTTTCCGAAAATTTTCCTCAAATTCTGTATATTTCTTTTACATTTTTGAAAAGAGCAGAAAAAAATATACCAGATACGTGAATAAAAAAATTAAGTTGGCATAGAAAAAATATTATTGACGTCATGATCTCAAAAACAAAAACCGATTAAGATATGTCACATACAAAAAAAGATGGGCCAAAATCAACGTGTCCGGGATATTTCCACAAAAGCCGATAATTTCTTTGTATCGATTTCATTCCAACTTTTACACGCTTACTGCATAATATTAATTACTCATTACCACATTTTAGTATCCTATAAATTTCCTCAACAGGTTCCATACAGTGTATTTATATATTTTACGATGCTTTTTCGATTCACTCTGAAATTCACCGGCCCTTTCTTTCCTTCAGATGTTGTGTGTCGTTACCTACCTACAAATTCAATTGTTAGTACATTCAGTGGCAACACATAAGACGGATATATATACTTTATTCTTGTGGTGTAGTAAATTACATTTCATCCAGCTTATCTTGTGTAATTGTTCCATTAGATAAAAAAATAATTAAGGCGTATGTCGACTCTCTACTAACTTCAAGTTATTTTAGCCACAAATAATTTAATTTGCTTTGTATTTCTTTTATCAAAGTAAATCTAACTGTTAGCTGTCTTTGTACTTAATATTAAAGCAATGCCAATATTTGCTAACTAATGTCCATTGTTCATTGAGTTCAACCTCAATTTATGTTTTTCCGAGAAGTAATTTTATTTGCTTTCCATATATATATATATATATATATATATATATATATATATATATATATATATATATATATATATATATATATATATATATTGTGGTTGCTATGTTTGACAGATCTTAATGACCCACGTTGTGGTGATAATTGAGATGATATGAATTTTTTGAAAGCCTTTACTATCGGTTGCTAAATTTGTAATGTTTATGATTTATAGAAGTTTGATTTTTTAAAAAAAGTTATTGTATTTGGATATTTATAACTGAGATAATCACAGTGATAACACAGCGAAGAAACGTATGATAAGTTTTCAAGATACTTACTTTGTTTCTTCCCCATTGAATCCCTCCTATCCGCGTCAGTTTTTATGAACACTATTTTATAATTGTAGAAGGTTCACTGAGAAGCATGAGTACCCTACAGTCATTAGGGGAGGTCCAATTAGGCCTAGGTACATTTGGCAATATTATAATTTGAAATTAA
>CAXKVY010003494.1:0-5000 GCA_964058915.1 Tetropium fuscum | reverse complement strand
AAATACAAGTGTAGAATATAAAATTAACCACTAACAAAATAGCACTAATACACCCGCATAGAATTCCTCCAACATCCTAAACCATAAGTCGTCGATTAAAATCCAATAAAACGGACAGTCTAGAACAAGTTATCATCATAATATATAAATCGGGCTAAAGTATTTCGGAAGGAATAGAAGTCAAAGCATAGGCAAATTACACGAATACATGTAACACTCAGTGTAGTATCTGTATTCAAACAGTAAAGGCCAAATTGAACTCACTAATATATATTTTTCGTCAGGAGAGGTCAACTAGGTCAGGATAGGATTTCGTCAACTATCCATTTCATCTAAATACAATTTTTAAAAAGTTATTTTCACTACGAGTGAGTGATGTTACATAATATAAAATATAAATATATAATAAATATAAAATATAAATATAAAATATACATATAAAATATTTATATTTTTGAAATAGAGATATTTTCTTGGATATATTACGGTAGAGAAATGTTTAAATGTTTTAATATGCTTATTGGATACTTACTCATACTTACTGGCTTATTGGATACTTATTCATACTTCCTTATAAGAATCAGCAGGGAAGTAGTAAACTTCCCTGCTGAATGGTTCTTATTTTATTTTGGACGCCAATTCTATGAACATAAACTTTTATTTTAAATGAAGGATCACTTTGGAGCTATAAGTACTCTTTCCTCAAAGGGGGTTCAATTAGGCATATTTTTTGTTGATTGATTTTGATGAAAATTCAACTATTAACTGTTAACTATTGATCATTGTTGAATTTAAGTTATATGCAAATTTTATTAAAATATAAAATTTATGTGACAATATAATTTATGTAACAATATAACTGTAGTAGTTATATTGTTTGGTATTTAAAATTTAAATTATTCACCTGAAAGTTGCAGAACAAGAAAGAAGAAGCTATGTTTACATATGAGTATGTTTATTATAAAAAAGGAAATGTTAATATTAAATAAGATTTAAAATCCTATAACTATCCTGCGAAAACTTGTTTTTAATTAAGTTAATCCTTTTTTTTTATGTATTTCGACTGTACGCTGTATATACTGTACCCGAACTGGTGCACCTCGCTGCTGGGCTCTGGTGGTGGTGTCATCTACTGGGATATCACTGCACTTCCTCTGGAATGCTGACTGCTTCCGCTCGCACTTCCTTTTACGCCTTGGGATTTATCTACCCCTATCTCACTTGCTGCTGCTGTCTCCAAACTGCTATCACTTGAAAATCTCAGTGTGGCAGTTTCTATATCCTCTCCTTGATATAAATTTAACTGCAATTTGCCTCCCCAGGGCTGGGAAGCTACTAAGCTTCTTCCTTTTGCACTTGTAAAATCTACAAAAAACACTTATATATGCAGTTTCACTGCTTCAAACCCGTATGTAATAGTATTACTGCTTACTTAGCACAAATTTATATTGATTATATTAAATTATATTTACTCATACTCATTAACTTTTACAGAACTGAAAAGAGTGGCTGTTGCCTCGGACGCCGTAAATGGACTCCTCAAAACTGTTTGTTGTTGCTCCGGTTGTGTGCCCAATTTTGAAAACAATGCAACTTGCTGGTTACCTACTTCTTTCTTGTACTGTTATTTTAATCTGACTAATCAGATGATTGATAAAACTTGACTTTTATAGTTACAGTTGAAACTATCACATCTTGATCATCACATATTATAATTTTGAATTCTGAATATATATTTACTGTTAATTTCAACTTCTGACGTATAACTTAACGTTAACTTATTATAACTTAACTTAAGTTCTTTCACCTTTATTGAGGATTTTCAGAGTGTATTTGTTTTATTGATAATTTATAACAAAATTTAAAATATTATTACTTCATCATTTTCAGTGACACTTTATGTGACATTAGTTTTGACGGAACTGTAATTAATAGAACACAAACCCACTCTACTATTATATATTTGTACTATTTGAACATATTATAAATAAAAGCATTAGTCATATATTTATCCAGAAGATGTTAAACTTTAAAATACGCATTTGAAAGTTATGAACCAGATCCAGCAGTAAAACTGTTGCCCTATTTTAAACGGTATTTACGCATCCTGAACTCCCTGGCGGCTGGCCGATAAGCGAAGTCAGAGCATATTTGAATATGTATGGAACGTCACACCATTACGTTCACTGCTAATCGCACTGCTAATTTCACATTATTTATGAAACTTGATGAATAATTTCTAGCCCTAGTTTGTTTTCTAGTTTCTGCTTTAGAGTAGTCACTCAGAGTGATTTCGATTCATTCAGAAATAACGTCTTTCTCAAGTGTTCGTATCATTTTTTAAAAAATATCTGGGGGAAAAACTAAATTTATTACAGTATAATAATATGTCATTTTGGTCAGAAAAAAAGAAAACATTCGATCTTCAGACTTCCGACCTCAATATCCGAACTTTTCCAATATAACTTCGTTAGTACTTCTTTATTCAAATGGCTTACAAGTAATATTCCCCTAATATTTAAAATCTGGGCTTCTAATATTACAATTAATAACTAATATTGAGGAACATACAGTGCAAGTCTTAAAAGTCTTTTTAAATGTTACTACAAATGTGCTAAGGGCAAAGTAATTGCTGAACTACGGAATTGAAATAAATCTCTTTGAAAACCAATGTATTTTAAAGTGCCTGAGATGGAAAATATTCCGAAGGACTCTACAAGATATGAAATAACTAGCTAGAGCATTATACAACTTTTGTCGATTATTGTGATTAGTGTAAAGAGAAATGCTGTCTTATATGAACAACTTGAAGAGTCTGTGAAAGCGCATATCATAAATCATATTCTTCAAAGAACAAACCACCAACTAGGATCTGAACATGAGGAAAAAACTGGTACAATCTAATTAAACCTGTATTTTTTGTTCAAAAACTACGGAAGAGAGTAGCCGAATCTGGAGGAGAACTGATAACATTAAACAAGTATGGTAGTTGGAAGTCATCAACGATCGCGGAAGGTTACGTTGAAGAATCGATATCACAAAGAATAGAAATAGCTATCAGAGTATTAGGATCGTGTAGCAGCTCATTTACTAGACCCAGTTTTCAAGCCAGTACATCAAACGCAGTTACGTTACGCTTAGAAAATGTTGCTGGCACTGAAAAATTAGAACATGTACGTTGTTTGAATGTTAATAAAATGTAAAACTTGCAGTAGATACTCCTTTTCTTCAAAAGGGAAAATAGACTTTTTTCCAAAAATGAAAATGTATTTTTCCCTATAGTACAGTAGACAGGTAAATTATTATGGCAACATTGCCTACCTCGCTGATTTTTTGTTTGCGTTTTAGGTACCCCCTAAAGGTAACAAATTCACACTTTTCTATATTTTTAATACCCAGCGTTGGTGGAGGGGGAAGGAAATGGGTAAAAATTGATTTTTTTTTAATATCTCGGCTCCCTTTTAACATACGACTGAAGCCGAGTACCATTGAACAGGGCGCGGCAAACGCTACATCTTTGCCCCTTTTGATTTTTGTTGTATCCAAAAGGGTTATCATGCAAACATTTTCGGAGCAGAAAAAGCAACATTTTTTTTGCAACTAAATAAATTATTTGCGACATTGACTAAATAAATTATTTGCAACGTTTTAGCCATTGTGTGGTCATTGCTGTGAACAGTTATTCTTTTCCCATTGTTGGAAGAGTGAACATCGTTCGAAATGTCCAATAACTGCTTCATTTGTGTAAAAAGTGTGCTCGAAGTTAATAATTATTATATGGTGGGAGCTCGAGGAATGGCCACGTTTCGACCAGCTGCTCCGCAAAGAGGAGACACTGAACGCCAGGAATCATTAAAGGAGTGAATTCTGTAAGTCTCCATCTTAAATATTACAAAAGCTACGTGCACCCAACGTCGATCGTAGCAGCAGCACGCAGGAAATCAAAAGACGAGTTATCGAATGTCTCGTCGTCTTCTCCCGTTGAAACATTGACGATGGACGTGGAACCGGAGGCATCTACGTCTTCTTCTTTCGATTTCTATAGCGCGTGTTTTATTTGCTGTGAAAAGGTTGACGCGGAGGAATATAACCGCACTCAAAGAAAGGTTGGCAAAAAGGATTACGTTGTTATTGCGAACAAGCCAGCCGTTAAATATACGCTAATGCATTTCATAGAAAATAGAGAAGACTCTTTTTCGAGAGCGATCGTCGAACGAATACGAAACATCATGGACCATAAATCATGCTACGTGAAGATTTATTACCCCAGTACCGGGAAAAAAAGGCGCAACTAGACTTGGAATTAAATTGACGAAGGCATCGAAGACATTATGGAATATTTAACAGAAAATTGTGACGAATGCCAATTTACTTTGGAGGAATTGATTGCTCAAATTAAAGGCGACTACGTGCCTTGTACCAGATCCATAAGAAAACGTTTAATAGACATTTATAAGGACGATATTTTGCGCCTTGGACTCTACCTTAGTGGTGGTGTGGAAAAGAGTCCACATGAAATGTACATTACAAACCTTATGTAGTAGTGAATATATGCATATTCAAGTATGAAAAGCGTCACCAAAGATGTTTTGAAATAAAAAGAAAAACTAAATGCGCTGCGTTTATTTTCTCTCGTGTTACTCCAGCTGGAAATATCCATAATAATTGTTCCATAATTTCCACATACACTAACACATTAAATATGATGAATGATATACATATAATATTTAAAAACATGTTGCAAATGACTTCAGTCCCAAAAAAAATTCTGCTCCGAAAATGTTTGCCTCGCCCTCCACATGATAACCCTTTCGGATACGACAAAAGTCATGAGGGCAAAGTTGTAGCGCTCGCCGCGCCCTTTTCAACGGTACTTCAGTCGTATGTTAAAAAGGAGCCGAGATATTAAAAAAACAATTTTTACCCCTTCTACCCCCTCCCCCGCCAACGCTGGGCATAAAATATAGAAATGTGTTAATTTGTTACCTTTAGGGGATACT
>CAXKVY010003493.1:10000-13351 GCA_964058915.1 Tetropium fuscum | reverse complement strand
CATCACCAATGATCGCTTAAGCCATGAATCCAGCTATAAAGTAATTACTGTGACTCTGTACTGGATATTACACTATGTAATAAACGTTGATTAGCTATAAATTTTACGAGGACTTGTATTCCATTTCGGTATAACAATATAATTTTATGATTACAGTTATAAGATATAAACTCATTTGATCCTTCCTTAGCTGAAATGTCTGCCATGAAATAGGTTAATGAATCAATTAAGTATTAGTAGATGCAGTTTTAACATTTTTGAATTATACGGTTATAGTTGAATGCATGATATTCTGGTTGCTCTTTGCTTTTTTATATCTTTTATAATGCTTTTTTATATCTATCAGTATATTGTATATTTTATTTGTGTGTCACATGATAATTATGAAAATAACAATAATTAATAATTATTGTTAAACCTAGCAAAATAAACTGCTGTTACTTACATAATTATTCATTACTCTATAATTTAATAAATATTTAAACAAATTTTATTTAAAGGTCAAACAATTGAAAATATCAGAACAATTCTACCAACATTACCAAAGGTAGTGTAGAGTATTTTCAAGGCAACATTCTCAAAGTCACGACTGTTACTAGTAATACATCCCAGAGCTTTGTAGGTGTTTGAAGAATACTTATAAAATTGTTAGTGAAAGATAACGTTCGTTAAATATAACTCCTAAGTCACAGAAGTACTTTCAAGTGCCAGGACTTGAAAGTACATTACTACCAATTCGGTATTTAGGAACTCAATATTTTGATATGTTTGAAATTTTAAGAAAAATCGTATGCAGTCCCTTTGTTTTTACAGTATACCATTGTTAATTTTATCGAAGGCCTTCGACTTCTTCGAGAAATCAGTTTAAATTACATCTGATTGCAAACCGTCACCAATTGATGCATTAGTTAAAAATTCCGTTTCACAATAGCTATTTATTAACCAGTTGGGAAAAGTATTATTTTGTGTAACGAGTCGATTTCTGCAAAGGATGCGAGATACTCAAAATAGTGTTTCCTAACGTTATTTCATACAAGATTTTTTCTAATTTTGACCAATTTTATATTATATGAGAAGATCACTCTTAATTGTATACGTTTAAAATCAATCCAGTAGGTTGAAACGGTGTGACATCTTATCACTTTTATATCTTGTCAGTCTAATAAAATTATTGTTTAAATAACCTACTGTGAAATGAACTTTACAAAAGCAGTTGCGAAATATTTTATTTTTCTAAGTGGTTATGAAAAGTAAGACGTTTCCAAGCGTCAAAGGGTTTTTAAAAGTGTCGCTTTACACGTCAAAATTAGAAAAAATAAGTTCATCATAGTCGATATGCCTTGTTGCCACACTACCATGTTGACACTGAGTTATCATATGTTAACAATGAAAATATATAATGATCTAATAAGAGCATTTCAAAGCATTTTGCAAAGTTGCAAATTATGATAGTAGGACGATAGTTACACATGTAAGACTTATCACCTTTTTTAAAAACTGGAGTTACCAAGCTTGGATAATTACCATCAATCCTAATATTGTTCGTAGGTTTACTATAGGATTGTTGTTGACGTCTATTAAGTTTGAATTCATTGTAAATAGAATCAGAATATTTGTATTTTTTCCATATGAACAGTTTCTTTAATATATTTTATTATAGTGTTACGCACGCCTATGGCGAGTGATGTGAGGACTTCTCGTCGCCGAACGAATTTTTCTCCTTCTTTCTAGGAGTGTTGGGAGAGTGCCGACGACGTATCGAGAAATGACTATTTCACGTATAAAAGTAGTAACAGCCGCGGAGAGTTCAATTGATGTTTAACTCGCAAATAGTAAACATAGATAAGAGACTCTAAAGTTACGCATTGTGTTTTATAGCTGTTAATCAGTACCTAAGTTTAGTCAGTGTTTATAGCAGGTCATTAAAGTAGTTTTAAGTTATCGGGTATATAAACTATTGGATCCACGAAAAGCAGTAGCAGTACTGTTTGTGCACATGGTGCAAACATGTAACATTATGAACCTAGGCGGATAGCTGTTAGTGGAAGACATAGATGTTATAAACTTGAACTGATTATAAAATAATTGTCAATATGATCACAATTTTCCGAAAATTTTCCTCAAATTCTGTATATTTCTTTTACATTTTTGAAAAGAGCAGAAAAAAATATACCAGATACGTGAATAAAAAAATTAAGTTGGCATAGAAAAAATATTATTGACGTCATGATCTCAAAAACAAAAACCGATTAAGATATGTCACATACAAAAAAAGATGGGCCAAAATCAACGTGTCCGGGATATTTCCACAAAAGCCGATAATTTCTTTGTATCGATTTCATTCCAACTTTTACACGCTTACTGCATAATATTAATTACTCATTACCACATTTTAGTATCCTATAAATTTCCTCAACAGGTTCCATACAGTGTATTTATATATTTTACGATGCTTTTTCGATTCACTCTGAAATTCACCGGCCCTTTCTTTCCTTCAGATGTTGTGTGTCGTTACCTACCTACAAATTCAATTGTTAGTACATTCAGTGGCAACACATAAGACGGAT
Organism: Tetropium fuscum; assembly: GCA_964058915.1. Lineage (NCBI taxonomy): Eukaryota > Metazoa > Arthropoda > Insecta > Coleoptera > Cerambycidae > Tetropium > Tetropium fuscum. Next base: position 10,784 of record CAXKVY010003493.1, on the reverse strand, counting down.
ATATATACTTTATTCTTGTGGTGTAGTAAATTACATTTCATCCAGCTTATCTTGTGTAATTGTTCCATTAGATAAAAAAATAATTAAGGCGTATGTCGACTCTCTACTAACTTCAAGTTATTTTAGCCACAAATAATTTAATTTGCTTTGTATTTCTTTTATCAAAGTAAATCTAACTGTTAGCTGTCTTTGTACTTAATATTAAAGCAATGCCAATATTTGCTAACTAATGTCCATTGTTCATTGAGTTCAACCTCAATTTATGTTTTTCCGAGAAGTAATTTTATTTGCTTTCCATATATATATATATATATATATATATATATATATATATATATATATATATATATATATATATATATATATATATATATTGTGGTTGCTATGTTTGACAGATCTTAATGACCCACGTTGTGGTGATAATTGAGATGATATGAATTTTTTGAAAGCCTTTACTATCGGTTGCTAAATTTGTAATGTTTATGATTTATAGAAGTTTGATTTTTTAAAAAAAGTTATTGTATTTGGATATTTATAACTGAGATAATCACAGTGATAACACAGCGAAGAAACGTATGATAAGTTTTCAAGATACTTACTTTGTTTCTTCCCCATTGAATCCCTCCTATCCGCGTCAGTTTTTATGAACACTATTTTATAATTGTAGAAGGTTCACTGAGAAGCATGAGTACCCTACAGTCATTAGGGGAGGTCCAATTAGGCCTAGGTACATTTGGCAATATTATAATTTGAAATTAATTTCAAATGGTGAATGGATCTATGA
>CAXKVY010003493.1:0-5000 GCA_964058915.1 Tetropium fuscum | reverse complement strand
AATTAACCACTAACAAAATAGCACTAATACACCCGCATAGAATTCCTCCAACATCCTAAACCATAAGTCGTCGATTAAAATCCAATAAAACGGACAGTCTAGAACAAGTTATCATCATAATATATAAATCGGGCTAAAGTATTTCGGAAGGAATAGAAGTCAAAGCATAGGCAAATTACACGAATACATGTAACACTCAGTGTAGTATCTGTATTCAAACAGTAAAGGCCAAATTGAACTCACTAATATATATTTTTCGTCAGGAGAGGTCAACTAGGTCAGGATAGGATTTCGTCAACTATCCATTTCATCTAAATACAATTTTTAAAAAGTTATTTTCACTACGAGTGAGTGATGTTACATAATATAAAATATAAATATATAATAAATATAAAATATAAATATAAAATATACATATAAAATATTTATATTTTTGAAATAGAGATATTTTCTTGGATATATTACGGTAGAGAAATGTTTAAATGTTTTAATATGCTTATTGGATACTTACTCATACTTACTGGCTTATTGGATACTTATTCATACTTCCTTATAAGAATCAGCAGGGAAGTAGTAAACTTCCCTGCTGAATGGTTCTTATTTTATTTTGGACGCCAATTCTATGAACATAAACTTTTATTTTAAATGAAGGATCACTTTGGAGCTATAAGTACTCTTTCCTCAAAGGGGGTTCAATTAGGCATATTTTTTGTTGATTGATTTTGATGAAAATTCAACTATTAACTGTTAACTATTGATCATTGTTGAATTTAAGTTATATGCAAATTTTATTAAAATATAAAATTTATGTGACAATATAATTTATGTAACAATATAACTGTAGTAGTTATATTGTTTGGTATTTAAAATTTAAATTATTCACCTGAAAGTTGCAGAACAAGAAAGAAGAAGCTATGTTTACATATGAGTATGTTTATTATAAAAAAGGAAATGTTAATATTAAATAAGATTTAAAATCCTATAACTATCCTGCGAAAACTTGTTTTTAATTAAGTTAATCCTTTTTTTTTATGTATTTCGACTGTACGCTGTATATACTGTACCCGAACTGGTGCACCTCGCTGCTGGGCTCTGGTGGTGGTGTCATCTACTGGGATATCACTGCACTTCCTCTGGAATGCTGACTGCTTCCGCTCGCACTTCCTTTTACGCCTTGGGATTTATCTACCCCTATCTCACTTGCTGCTGCTGTCTCCAAACTGCTATCACTTGAAAATCTCAGTGTGGCAGTTTCTATATCCTCTCCTTGATATAAATTTAACTGCAATTTGCCTCCCCAGGGCTGGGAAGCTACTAAGCTTCTTCCTTTTGCACTTGTAAAATCTACAAAAAACACTTATATATGCAGTTTCACTGCTTCAAACCCGTATGTAATAGTATTACTGCTTACTTAGCACAAATTTATATTGATTATATTAAATTATATTTACTCATACTCATTAACTTTTACAGAACTGAAAAGAGTGGCTGTTGCCTCGGACGCCGTAAATGGACTCCTCAAAACTGTTTGTTGTTGCTCCGGTTGTGTGCCCAATTTTGAAAACAATGCAACTTGCTGGTTACCTACTTCTTTCTTGTACTGTTATTTTAATCTGACTAATCAGATGATTGATAAAACTTGACTTTTATAGTTACAGTTGAAACTATCACATCTTGATCATCACATATTATAATTTTGAATTCTGAATATATATTTACTGTTAATTTCAACTTCTGACGTATAACTTAACGTTAACTTATTATAACTTAACTTAAGTTCTTTCACCTTTATTGAGGATTTTCAGAGTGTATTTGTTTTATTGATAATTTATAACAAAATTTAAAATATTATTACTTCATCATTTTCAGTGACACTTTATGTGACATTAGTTTTGACGGAACTGTAATTAATAGAACACAAACCCACTCTACTATTATATATTTGTACTATTTGAACATATTATAAATAAAAGCATTAGTCATATATTTATCCAGAAGATGTTAAACTTTAAAATACGCATTTGAAAGTTATGAACCAGATCCAGCAGTAAAACTGTTGCCCTATTTTAAACGGTATTTACGCATCCTGAACTCCCTGGCGGCTGGCCGATAAGCGAAGTCAGAGCATATTTGAATATGTATGGAACGTCACACCATTACGTTCACTGCTAATCGCACTGCTAATTTCACATTATTTATGAAACTTGATGAATAATTTCTAGCCCTAGTTTGTTTTCTAGTTTCTGCTTTAGAGTAGTCACTCAGAGTGATTTCGATTCATTCAGAAATAACGTCTTTCTCAAGTGTTCGTATCATTTTTTAAAAAATATCTGGGGGAAAAACTAAATTTATTACAGTATAATAATATGTCATTTTGGTCAGAAAAAAAGAAAACATTCGATCTTCAGACTTCCGACCTCAATATCCGAACTTTTCCAATATAACTTCGTTAGTACTTCTTTATTCAAATGGCTTACAAGTAATATTCCCCTAATATTTAAAATCTGGGCTTCTAATATTACAATTAATAACTAATATTGAGGAACATACAGTGCAAGTCTTAAAAGTCTTTTTAAATGTTACTACAAATGTGCTAAGGGCAAAGTAATTGCTGAACTACGGAATTGAAATAAATCTCTTTGAAAACCAATGTATTTTAAAGTGCCTGAGATGGAAAATATTCCGAAGGACTCTACAAGATATGAAATAACTAGCTAGAGCATTATACAACTTTTGTCGATTATTGTGATTAGTGTAAAGAGAAATGCTGTCTTATATGAACAACTTGAAGAGTCTGTGAAAGCGCATATCATAAATCATATTCTTCAAAGAACAAACCACCAACTAGGATCTGAACATGAGGAAAAAACTGGTACAATCTAATTAAACCTGTATTTTTTGTTCAAAAACTACGGAAGAGAGTAGCCGAATCTGGAGGAGAACTGATAACATTAAACAAGTATGGTAGTTGGAAGTCATCAACGATCGCGGAAGGTTACGTTGAAGAATCGATATCACAAAGAATAGAAATAGCTATCAGAGTATTAGGATCGTGTAGCAGCTCATTTACTAGACCCAGTTTTCAAGCCAGTACATCAAACGCAGTTACGTTACGCTTAGAAAATGTTGCTGGCACTGAAAAATTAGAACATGTACGTTGTTTGAATGTTAATAAAATGTAAAACTTGCAGTAGATACTCCTTTTCTTCAAAAGGGAAAATAGACTTTTTTCCAAAAATGAAAATGTATTTTTCCCTATAGTACAGTAGACAGGTAAATTATTATGGCAACATTGCCTACCTCGCTGATTTTTTGTTTGCGTTTTAGGTACCCCCTAAAGGTAACAAATTCACACTTTTCTATATTTTTAATACCCAGCGTTGGTGGAGGGGGAAGGAAATGGGTAAAAATTGATTTTTTTTTAATATCTCGGCTCCCTTTTAACATACGACTGAAGCCGAGTACCATTGAACAGGGCGCGGCAAACGCTACATCTTTGCCCCTTTTGATTTTTGTTGTATCCAAAAGGGTTATCATGCAAACATTTTCGGAGCAGAAAAAGCAACATTTTTTTTGCAACTAAATAAATTATTTGCGACATTGACTAAATAAATTATTTGCAACGTTTTAGCCATTGTGTGGTCATTGCTGTGAACAGTTATTCTTTTCCCATTGTTGGAAGAGTGAACATCGTTCGAAATGTCCAATAACTGCTTCATTTGTGTAAAAAGTGTGCTCGAAGTTAATAATTATTATATGGTGGGAGCTCGAGGAATGGCCACGTTTCGACCAGCTGCTCCGCAAAGAGGAGACACTGAACGCCAGGAATCATTAAAGGAGTGAATTCTGTAAGTCTCCATCTTAAATATTACAAAAGCTACGTGCACCCAACGTCGATCGTAGCAGCAGCACGCAGGAAATCAAAAGACGAGTTATCGAATGTCTCGTCGTCTTCTCCCGTTGAAACATTGACGATGGACGTGGAACCGGAGGCATCTACGTCTTCTTCTTTCGATTTCTATAGCGCGTGTTTTATTTGCTGTGAAAAGGTTGACGCGGAGGAATATAACCGCACTCAAAGAAAGGTTGGCAAAAAGGATTACGTTGTTATTGCGAACAAGCCAGCCGTTAAATATACGCTAATGCATTTCATAGAAAATAGAGAAGACTCTTTTTCGAGAGCGATCGTCGAACGAATACGAAACATCATGGACCATAAATCATGCTACGTGAAGATTTATTACCCCAGTACCGGGAAAAAAAGGCGCAACTAGACTTGGAATTAAATTGACGAAGGCATCGAAGACATTATGGAATATTTAACAGAAAATTGTGACGAATGCCAATTTACTTTGGAGGAATTGATTGCTCAAATTAAAGGCGACTACGTGCCTTGTACCAGATCCATAAGAAAACGTTTAATAGACATTTATAAGGACGATATTTTGCGCCTTGGACTCTACCTTAGTGGTGGTGTGGAAAAGAGTCCACATGAAATGTACATTACAAACCTTATGTAGTAGTGAATATATGCATATTCAAGTATGAAAAGCGTCACCAAAGATGTTTTGAAATAAAAAGAAAAACTAAATGCGCTGCGTTTATTTTCTCTCGTGTTACTCCAGCTGGAAATATCCATAATAATTGTTCCATAATTTCCACATACACTAACACATTAAATATGATGAATGATATACATATAATATTTAAAAACATGTTGCAAATGACTTCAGTCCCAAAAAAAATTCTGCTCCGAAAATGTTTGCCTCGCCCTCCACATGATAACCCTTTCGGATACGACAAAAGTCATGAGGGCAAAGTTGTAGCGCTCGCCGCGCCCTTTTCAACGGTACTTCAGTCGTATGTTAAAAAGGAGCCGAGATATTAAAAAAACAATTTTTACCCCTTCTACCCCCTCCCCCGCCAACGCTGGGCATAAAATATAGAAATGTGTTAATTTGTTACCTTTAGGGGATACTTAAAACACACACAAAAAAATC
>CAXKVY010003492.1:0-7500 GCA_964058915.1 Tetropium fuscum | reverse complement strand
TAAACACTGACTAAACTTAGGTACTGATTAACAGCTATAAAACACAATGCGTAACTTTAGAGTCTCTTATCTATGTTTACTATTTGCGAGTTAAACATCAATTGAACTCTCCGCGGCAATAGACATTTCTCGATACGTCGTCTGCACTCTCCCAACACTCCTAGAAAGAAGGAGAAAAATTCGTTCGGCGACGAGAAGTCCTCACATCACTCGCCATAGGCGTGCGTAACACTATAATAAAATATATTAAAGAAACTGTTCATATGGAAAAAATACAAATATTCTGATTCTATTTACAATGAATTCAAACTTAATAGACGTCAACAACAATCCTATAGTAAACCTACGAACAATATTAGGATTGATGGTAATTATCCAAGCTCCAGTTTTTAACTAACTCCAGTTTTTAAAAAAGGTGATAAGTCTTACATGTGTAACTATCGTCCTACTATCATAATTTGCAACTTTGCAAAATGCTTTGAAATGCTCTTATTAGATCATTATATATTTTCATTGTTAACATATGATAACTCAGTGTCAACATGGTAGTGTGGCAACAAGGCATATCGACTATGATGAACTTATTTTTTCTAATTTTGACGTGTAAAGCGACACTTTTAAAAACCCTTTGACGCTTGGAAACGTCTTACTTTTCATAACCACTTAGAAAAATAAAATATTTCGCAACTGCTTTTGTAAAGTTCATTTCACAGTAGGTTATTTAAACAATAATTTTATTAGACTGACAAGATATAAAAGTGATAAGATGTCACACCGTTTCAACCTACTGGATTGATTTTAAACGTATACAATTAAGAGTGATCTTCTCATATAATATAAAATTGGTCAAAATTAGAAAAAATCTTGTATGAAATAACGTTAGGAAACACTATTTTGAGTATCTCGCATCCTTTGCAGAAATCGACTCGTTACACAAAATAATACTTTTCCCAACTGGTTAATAAATAGCTATTGTGAAACGGAATTTTTAACTAATGCATCAATTGGTGACGGTTTGCAATCAGATGTAATTTAAACTGATTTCTCGAAGAAGTCGAAGGCCTTCGATAAAATTAACAATGGTATACTGTAAAAACAAAGGGACTGCGTACGATTTTTCTTAAAATTTCAAACATATCAAAATATTGAGTTCCTAAATACCGAATTGGTAGTAATGTACTTTCAAGTCCTGGCACTTGAAAGTACTTCTGTGACTTAGGAGTTATATTTAACGAACGTTATCTTTCACTAACAATTTTATAAGTATTCTTCAAACACCTACAAAGCTCTGGGATGTATTACTAGTAACAGTCGTGACTTTGAGAATGTTGCCTTGAAAATACTCTACACTACCTTTGGTAATGCTGGTAGAATTGTTCTGATATTTTCAATTGTTTGACCTTTAAATAAAATTTGTTTAAATATTTATTAAATTATAGAGTAATGAATAATTATGTAAGTAACAGCAGTTTATTTTGCTAGGTTTAACAATAATTATTAATTATTGTTATTTTCATAATTATCATGTGACACACAAATAAAATATACAATATACTGATAGATATAAAAAAGCATTATAAAAGATATAAAAAAGCAAAGAGCAACCAGAATATCATGCATTCAACTATAACCGTATAATTCAAAAATGTTAAAACTGCATCTACTAATACTTAATTGATTCATTAACCTATTTCATGGCAGACATTTCAGCTAAGGAAGGATCAAATGAGTTTATATCTTATAACTGTAATCATAAAATTATATTGTTATACCGAAATGGAATACAAGTCCTCGTAAAATTTATAGCTAATCAACGTTTATTACATAGTGTAATATCCAGTACAGAGTCACAGTAATTACTTTATAGCTGGATTCATGGCTTAAGCGATCATTGGTGATGTATATCGTTATTATTTGTAGAAGCTAGTCAAAATACTGCTGAAATAAGGAATACGCTTTAAATAAATGCCTTTAGAAATATTATATCTGCAAAATAATTTATCTGAATCTCTAAAGACTACACGCATTATTTTCATGGACAGTATGTATCTATATAATTACGTATCATGTATATTTACCGATAAAGCACGTACTAACATTCTTGGCGAATGCGCCGGGACCGTGATATAGTCTAAATATATTTCTCTATAATAAGAAAAGATAAAATATGTCTAAAATGATTTAAGCAATGGAAAAAATAGTGTCGTTTTTCTAAGCTCGACTAGTATTAACCTGTGGTTGAAATATATGAAATATACAAATAATTTCTGGAATATTCAGTCAACATGAAATAAAATGAACTTATATAAATGTAAATTGTCATGTAGTTTTTCTCGTAAGATTATATAATAATATCGTAATAATTTTATTTCAATTTGGTTCGTTATTGATAATAAATGAAGATTGTAGATATATATACTTTTGTTTGTGATACTGTAAAAGTACAATTTTAAAATTACTCTGATGTGCACGTAATTTTAATGTCCTAACGCCAGAATGGATACGACAAAATTGGTAGACATGTATAGGTTTTCATTATTTTTGATAAACTATTATATGATGAAACATTTTATAATATATTATGGTGACAAGAAATAAAATTTTTAATATGAAGATAGTGACAGAATATAATATTTCGAAAAAAGTGGTCTCATATGGAAGGAAGTGGCAGAAGGATCCGAGGAGGTAATGTCCGACGAAGATGTAGAACATATAGCTGTAGATTAATAACCACTATTCGCTTTTCTTATAAAATGGTGATATAATTCGAGAAGCCAAGTTGAGAAGTTCATTAAATTGATATTTATTACTTAACTTGATATATTGTTGATTCATTAATTATAAAGAAACAATTCACAACCTGTTCCTTATGTGTTACATATTAGATTATAAAATTTCAATATAGCTCTAAGAGGCCTTCTGACTATAACTAGGTACAATCGTTGCTTATACCTGTGTGAGGAATTTAAAATATACGTTTGATAATAATAGTCTTCTCGTTGCTTTAGTGTTACTTGCCTTTGAAGTGTTAAATAGTGTTTAAGTGACACAAACGTTCTCTCCTCTTTGCAATTTCACGTATATCTTAGAAATAGGAGATCCTCTTAACGCTGTTTACCCCAACCATCAAAATTTATTATTTCGCCCCGTTACTAGTTTTGTTTAGATTAATTAACTAGTCTCATCTCAAAATAATGGAAATTTATTCTCTTCTCTAAATAAGTTTTATCGTGCTATTTCAAATATAATTCGTATAACTTAATATCTTAGTAAAAAGTTATAAAACATTTAATAACTTAATATTCTAAATATAATTTAGTGTAATTATAACTGTAAGTTGATAAAGTAAGTCAATAGTCCAAGTATATAATTAAAAGTTACTATTAATTGCATACATTTTTACCTTATAAATGATTCTTGCAAATTTTTCTTGTTTTAATCTTTTTTACTAATATTTAATCCATATATACAGTGAAAGTCATTTATAACGCCATCGCTTATAACGAAAAGTTCCCTGTAAGGGCGAAATTTGTCGATATTTGTTTAACTACATATATAATAATACAGAGATGGACTGCACTTTCAACGCCGGCTATAATATCAGAGTCAACATCGAACATATAGCGGCGAGATTTACATGTATTTTTCCCCATGGCGTCACACGGGAGGGGCCGATTCGTTATAGCGGCTAAGCGACTAGATTTGCATGTATTTTTTGCGCTAGAGTCGGATATAGCGCCATACGGGAGGGGCACATACAATAAGTTATACCGAGTCAGTTCGTGTCTGTCTGTGATATGTTTTGTTTCTATATGAATAAATGTTGATTTGCTTTAAATATATACATTGATAAGCAATTGTGTCTTTTTCTTGATTTTAAATTATACTTTTATTGCTGCCGGAGTTGACGTCTAGCCGGATATAACGTCCACATTTTGTCGGTATATATATATATATATATATATATATATATATATATATATATATATATATATATATATATATATATATATATATATATATATATATATATATATATATATATATATATATATATATATATATATATATATATATATATATATATATATATATATATATATATATATATATATATATATATATATATATATATATATATATATATATATATATATATATATATATATATATATATATATATATATATATATATATATATATATATATATATATATATATATATATATATATATATATATATATTGATAACAATTTTTAAATGTAGTTATTTATTGTATTGTATGTTTAAGTTAATTTAATATTTAATAATTAATATTTAATAACATCAGTAAATGCAAAAATAGGATATATGAAATGATTATTAAAACACAGTAGTTTTAAAGAGAAGTAGAAATTATCATAAAAGATTAATAAAAACACTTTATATTTATAAATAGAAATAGTAAAACATATAATGTTAATATACCAACCTTGGAAATATGTAATATCTTCTTACAAATAGATATTATTATACAGATTAATAAACGAGCAATATTTATTAGAAAGCAGCGTACTAGCTATGTGTCTGATTTTATTTTTATATAAAACACCAATGTATTATATGATTCATTTATGTAGGAAACACTTACTATATGCTGCTATGTGCGTGTAAAGGTTAATAATATAGGCAACTCTTATTACAACTTGTTGTTTTTACAGGTTTTCTATTCAAATTTTAAAAGGATTTACTAGATATAAGTTAAAAATGGCCACGATGAAACGTTTTATGTTCAATATTATGGAGTATATGTGGATTATTGATATATGGAACTCATTTTTGCATGAAATTATATATGGTAAGGACTTATTATCTTTTGTAGAAAGTTTACTGTACTTGGCATGTTACTAATTCGTTATATTTTTATTAAGCTAGCTTTATTAAAGTGAAATGGTACCTTTGGTTACGTAGTTTTGTGTATGTAGCACTTTCCAATGCATTTGGTGCTTTATGTATGCTGGAATTTGTTTGACGTTACTGAATAACTACAGGATCAATCAGGAATAAATCATACAAAACTTGCTTCAAAGATTTCGTTAACCTCTTCTTAATATCTCGTAAGTAATTTAAATAAATCCGATTTTAAATACTACTTTTAAAGAGAAAAGTTCGCACCAAATTTCAGCATGCTAACAACCTCTTCGTAGTTTTCTTGTAGCTAAACTGAAGTAAATATATGTATGCCGTTAGTTTATAAGAGCATAAAAAATTCATAATTAAGGTTGAAAACGTGTAGAAAATTGCAAACATTGTTTACATTCTATTTTTTTTTATTAGCAAAGTGTATAATAGTGAAAAATTGTTTTTATTTTTAAAGTATTCAACAACTGCCTGGAACAATTATTGTTTACAATATGAAAATCAATCACTGAGAAAAAATATTTAATATCCTATATGAGGTAGATAAGTATTTAAGTTTAGCTTAAAATTTACAAATTCGAGTGTCATACACGGTGGATCTGAAAATTCCAGTTTTTCGTTACTGAAATAATGATACAACAAATAGGTTATACAATGCAGAAAGTCTTCTATGTCTTTCTAAGAATTCACAAATCCACTTTATTGACACTGACACATTTTGAAAAAGTTTATTTTTTACATAATCCATAGTTTACCTAGTAATTACCAAGGTAGGTACGTTCAAGTCTGAGTTAAATTTGGAATCACTCAGTGTGCAGCTATTATAAAGAAGAGTAATTAATGCATTGGTAGTATATACAAGTATATACCTAAACCGGAGGATTTAACAAAGAAAAAAAATGTAAAAAATCAGACTTCTATGAAAAAATTGTTATCATACCAACAATATTATATCTCTCAGTGCATTATTTAATCCAAAAGTGTGTACACACTGAAAACCTAGGGCACGAGGAAATAGATTCAGAGTATAGCTTCATTTCAACCAAGTACAAGGTCAAGTCGATATTAATTTTTATAACAATATAATTTGTAACAATATTTGATTTCAAGTAATTTTAGATAGCTAACTAGCTGGCTTCTTAGTTGAATGACTTGCTAATAAATGTATGGATGAAAGATGGATGAATTACCATAGAAACAGATGAGACATGTTCAAAAAAAGAGCAATTTGAGATTTATTTTAGGAAAATTAAAGCCATCATTAGGATTACTAATAATTACTTAAATACTGGTAGTCAAATACAAAAATACATATTAACTCTTAGATTTTTTTTTATTGAAATTGACATGATTATTGCAAAAGGGTGTGAGTGTTTTAATCGATTCTACTGATATGTTTCTATTTTCTATGTTTCTAAATTTAAACCTAATGTGCATATGTCAAAAGAGTCTTTGTCTTCCAATTGCCGGAAAATCCTTTAATCTCCAGATTATCTCCATGATATACAATCGTCAACTATCAATAACACCGATCTCCATGTAGTCGACGCTTACAAAATACATTTAAGAAATTATAAAATGTTGATATTCACATATCTATGAGATGACATATCTATGAGATGATCTATCATATGATTTGAATATTTTACTAAAATCGTTTAAAAATTTAAAACAATGCTTTAATAAGGGTTAATAATGAACCACTTCGTATACATCAATCAATCACGTTAATACACGTTCGACGGAAATGTATACTTAAGATACTTAGGAACAATGTAAAGCTCTAAATTCTAAATTCTAAGCTCCCGGGAGTGGATTAGATGACTAGTGTTCTACTACTGGCACATTTTTGCCGTAATGCTTGTCCTGAGAGACATGCAAATGTTCACGGATTTACAGATTTAAGGAAACCACTTATACCTACCTGACACAAGAAATGTACGAACAGTAGTTCTCTTTGACAACTAAGATTGAAAGGCTTCAACAGACTACAAAACAATTCTAGATACGAACAAAAAGCTTTACTTCAACAAGCTAGCTCTATTCTTAAGTTTAACTCTGAATGGGTGTTGAAATATATATTTAAATTCATATACGAATTTATATGACTAATATGATTACTATGACATTACTTAACCGTTGAGTGAGAAATTATATTCTCACTCAACGACAATTATAATGTTGCAATATTTCTCTCCCGTCCTTGTGGATCATTATTGCCTTATAAATTGTGTAAAGATATGAATGTTTACCTTTATTTTTATTTATTTCTCTTTGTTTACTTCTCCGTGGATCATTACAATGCAATTCATTTGACAGAGTTATTTCTCGGGAAACCAGCGGACCAGGCCACAATCCATGAAAACATAAAATATACAATTACTGTTCTGTTGACATACATAATATACAAGTGTACTCACCGGGGTTCCTCTGCCCCCGAACCAGCACTCAGTACACCCTCCAGTAAAACGGCCAATACTATTCTCAGTCATATCATTAATATCTATTACTTATCTACTTGACTGGGTGTTATTCTCTATCAAACTTAATAAATTCCCAATGCTTCAGCGACTAGCTAGTGCCATCCTAAAAATAAGTAG
>CAXKVY010003491.1:12500-25840 GCA_964058915.1 Tetropium fuscum | reverse complement strand
ATCACCCTATATTGCTTACCAAGCAGTCTTCGCTCTTTTGAGCATTATTGGGAAGATGAAATTCTTAAATACTGGGCAAATCACAGAGACTGTTCTCTAACAAAACACGTTTTGGCACTATTTTTTCCATTGTTTGGGACAAGTCCATGACCCCATCTAATATTAAATCTGGGTTCTCGGCAACTCGACTGGGATCTTCCCGTTTAACTCAAATATTTTACCGGTTGAGGCATTTGCACCAAGCACAGTTACTGAAAATGCAGTGCAGCCACCTGCTATAGATAGAGACACTACACCGCCTCCAGGCCCATCAAATACTACCAAATGGACAGCTAAGAAGTCATCTAATCCTTCAAGGAAAACGACGAAACGTCAGATATAAGAATTTAGCAGCAGTGATGATTCTGAGGATCAACTTTTTGATATGTCTGATAGATCTGAAGACGAAACTTGTGAACCCCTTGAGAGCCGAGAAACCCACGGCCACAACTTCTAAGTCGAGGGCCACTTCTGAGCCGATGGTTCCAACTTCTAAGCGAATGATAAAAAAAATACACCAAAGCAAAAAGTGTCGTACCAGCAAAAAACAGAAAGTTGGTACCGTAAAGCATGCAATGAAGATAGGGTTGCCGATATGCGTCTCTGTGTCATCTGCAAATTTTATTTGCATCATGACTGCCTGGGGTTATCAAAAAAGGATAAAATAGATTCATACATTTGCCCTTATTGTCCCTAATTTTTTGTATGTTTTGTAGTTTAAACGTTTAAAGAATCAAGTATTTTTTTTCTAAAATAGGTGCCTATCTACCAAAAATTAATTTAAAATGACAGAATGATCCACATGTGTTTTTGATAAAAGAATATTTAACCTCTCCAAAACAAATATTCAAGCTTAGCATCGCGGTATTGTATACACCTTAATACCGTTACAATATTTTTCCTAATAGGTATCTACAGCGCAGTCGTAAATCCTTACTTTATGCTAAATAACGTTAATAACATTATCATTATCCCAACTTAATCCTAATTCATAACCTAGATGAGTTTTACAAGTTCGGGCATCAAACATGTTATGTGCAGGAAGAATATTAATTACTGTAAATCAGTATATTTGACACTGTGTATACTCCGGGTTCATTACTGGTTCATTAAAAACCATCCACTATAAGCTCCTACGCTTTATTAACTGCGACTATGTTTAATTAGTCACTAGCCTAACCTTTGTCTCCCAGATAATGGACGACATAAGCTCCCCAAGATGATTGAGCACGGATTTTCTGTGGGGTTGGCGGCCCCTGTAAATTCAGCCCATTGACATAAGATTCGGGTTAGGATTTCACTAGGTCCACTTAGTACGTTTCATGCTCAGTAGGTATTCATGACAAAAAGAGGCAGAACGTTATCCAAGGCAATCTCTGGTCAATTTGTTCCCTCAATATAACTAGTTCTTAGTCGTACGGCCCTCTGAGTTTTTTTACAAGATATATGTATTTATTTGCTTGAAGAAAATAATTGAACAATAACTTATAAGTTGAAGGTAATGGAATGCCTTCTTGTGTAATTATGTTTTCCTAGCATATACCTAGTTAGGTAAGGTAGTTATACAGTAATTATACAATACAGATTAATACGGTAATTATGCAATAACCATTTTAACGATGAACGAGAGCGAAATAAGAATAATGATTAAAATGTCTAAAAATTTCAGGCATTAATGTTGTTATTAAGTTATACAGGGTGCCCCGTAATAACGTGCAAAAAATTTTACTGTAGATTCCCTGTCGAAAATGGAGACGGGTTCTTCGTTAACAGTTTTTCAAAATAACCTTTTCCTGTCCAGCTACGCCAACTTAAAGTGCTGGTGTCCCAATTTAACTTCAACAGTCATGTCATCATCTTCGCTTTATTATTCCTCTCCTAGCTAGATTTATGTAGATTGGTCTTAGAAAAAGGACGCGTCAGTATCCTCAGTTGTATATTATGATGCAACATTGGAGCAAGACTGGCCTTGAAAATTGATAGATACTAGGAACAAAATAGTATCTTTTACAGGTACAATTTTAACTACAACCCTTCTTGCAATTGCAAAAAGTAATATTAAGAATTTTTTTTGGAGCAGGCAGTAGTAGAGTTTTGTATTGGCTTCAAACTATTATCTATTAATTTCCAACACTTTTCCAGTTCATTGCCTAGCCACACTAGTTGAACTTGATTGTATACACGATATATGTTGAAAATCATATGTTTTACGTATTTCAGTGTATCAGTCATACAAACCAATACTTACACGCCCATTAAATATATTTTAAATAACCGCCCAGTATTTAAATATTTTAAAATACGCCGCGGGAAACGTAACGTAACGTACATCAGTTTGATACTTCATTAAATAAATAACTTAATTATTTGAATAATTAATTACCTATGCGCCTGTTGGTTGAATATTTCCTTTTGCGTTGGTTTTAATATTTAATTAAAACTAATATAGTTTAATTAACTGTTTAATTGTTAAATTTCAAATTTTACTCTTGATTTCTCCTCGCTCGAGCGTGGAAATCCCTACATATTTCGTTACTTTCAAAATTTACTGTAAATATAAAGCTGTTGCTGGTAATTTTTCTTCTATAAGTTGACGAGACTACCGAGAAGTAATTCCTCTTATGACCTGTGCTGTGCAGACCATCGCCTTAATTCCTAAAAGCTGGACTGGAGGATCTCTCCTCCACTTCATCGCTGTGCCTTTGTAGCAAATCCCAGTTCTGCTGGTTCGTTGATGCTGAGATAGCTTCTACCTAGGATCCTAGGCCATTTCCATATTCTACGAGGGGATCTCCAGAACTCTACCAGGACTAGGTATCATGAATAATTGTTTCTTAAAATTACAGGAATTCCAGGTCTCTTGTAACTGCACTACCAAGGTCAATAGATTTTCTGCTTCTATTTTATTTTTGTATCTAGTCTTCTTGTTTTAATTTCACTAGTGCAGTATTCATTTGATTCGTATGATTAATAGCTATGTCGTGACTAACAAATCTAAAGATTTGAATCTCCTACTGCAGGATTACTATCTGATAGACAATGTATCATCTAAATATTATCTAAAGCTAAAGGTCAATGTGCTCATTAAGACTAACTTAACATTCATGCCAACATGAACTTGTACATGGTTAGAATCATGCCTTTAAAGTGCCGTTAATTCTTTAGAAAATAACATTATGACTTATGACCCTTATATTTTGAATCATAAGATTATGAAAAGTATCTCCCATATTATAGGTATAGTGTGTTGTTTTGCCAACATATTTTGTTGGCGATATAAGTCACTACTAAGTCTGTATTTTAATGCATATTCCGTTTCTTCAATTTAATCGCCTTCTGAGATGTTACTGACAAAGAAAATCTTGAACAACTGCGTGCTTATGAAATTTTAATATATAAAACCTTGATAACATAAATTGGCAGTGTCAACATAGGGCAGAAATTCAAGGCAGGCGTTCGCACGTACTTTATTTATGTCTCACAAAATCAATTATGTAATTGGATTTTTATCTGGAACTGCTGGCGGCAAAAGATATTCCCAAGCAACCTACTGAAGTTAATAAAATTTATGTAATTCGTCTAAAAGCAAGTGGATTGGAATTATGTAAATAAACATGGATCACGTGAATAATTTAGTATCAAGATATAATGTTAATATTTATCAGCGATGTTAAGTCGCGAATATCGAATATCAGGTATATACTAATAGGGTGATAAGAATTTATAGATAATATTTATATGCAATAATGCACTAATGATGTAATGATGTAATGGTGCAAAACATCGTAATTTCGACAACAGGTTGACAGATTAGATAATCAGATAGAATCAGATAAATTATATGATTAAACCTGTTTAGTACTTCAATGTTCTATTAAAGTTCCCCTTTAATCAGTTTTTATTACTGTTAGTGTCAATTAAGACACTAAAGGTTTTTGCAGCGAAGCCAAATAGGGTTTGGTGATAAGTGCATAATACTATTAGAAGTGTCTTACTGAAAATGTATAAAAATGGTATCAGAAAATGACAAGAATGATCTGCGTATAAATGGGCAGATCATATCAAGTTGCTGAAAGTATGATGTGTACTCTACTATACGTTCCATATATTCAATTTTAAAGAGAATATTGAACGACAAAACAGATAATAATACTTCAAAACAAGATATGATCAGTGTACTTTCGCGTTCAGAAGAGGATATTCCAACTACTGCGACTACCGGAGTACGTCACCGAGGGATTCAACCGAAAAGAAGTCACAGGGGCAATATTACTGGACATTGCCAAAACCTTCGACAGAGTATGGCACGACGGATTGGTTATCGAGATGATGGACGCCGGTTTTCCGGTACCCCTCCTCAAGTTGATCCAACGAGGCCGAACCATCCGAGCCAATGCTGAAGAAGAGCTGGCAACCGACAGACGCCTAGAAACAGGAGTGCCCCAGGGGACCATACTCTCCCTACACCTGTTCAACCTATACACCGCGAATATGCCGATGACGAACAACACAACCATGGCCCTCTACGCAGACGACAGCGCCATCCTCCTTGCCAGATCCTGGCAAGCGAGACAGGCCAACCGATACCTGCAGGAAGCCTTTTCGCATCTCGAGGACAGGTGTAACCAATGGAAGGTTGAAATCAACGCGTAGAAGAGCCAAGTAGTGCTGTTCCGAAGGGTTCGCAACAGGATACGTCGCGATGAACGACGTCAACATTCAGTGGGGTCAAGTACCTTGGCCTGACCCAGGATCGAGCCCTGACATGGAAGGACCATATAGATGCTACTACGAAAAAGGCAAAAGTTCACCCGAGCCCTGCTGTACCCAATGTTAGCCGGAGACAAGAGGCGGAGCCTGAAGAATAAGACGACCTTCATCAAGATCGTCTTACGCACCTCAAGAGGACCCAAGCATGGGAAAACAACGTTTCTGACTGCAGTAGGTGCCCTTTGGTATGTGACCAACGAAGTCATCCGAAGGGATCAGAAGTACAAGACGGCGACGGAGATGATCGAGGACTACGCCAAGAAGCTCTACGTCTTCGCAGACCCACGGGAATCCGGTGATCCAGATCTTCGGACAACGGGTAAGTATAATATAATCACAATCTTATGCTTCATAACGACTGATACGAGAAGAAGCAGACAACACCGAAGAAAAAACAGTCCAAAGAAAACAGATCGAGAAAACGAGATAATAAATATTCTGTTACAGGGAAATAACAAGTCAGGATATTCGTCCAGGAGTAGTCTATCAAAATGTAACCCGAACAGGAGGTGTTTTCCCCCAGAGCCACCCACATGAGTAAGGAATTGGCCACGCAGACCTCATATGGAACGAAAGCGCCCGGATGAAAAAGCAGCTAGAATCAATGTCCAGCCTACTAGAACCAATTAATGGAGCTCCAAGAGTTTACGAGGCAAATTGCTAGGCTGATTCAGAATTGAAAAAATTCAAACGTAAGAAGAGGACATGGAGGTAAAATTAGAGGCCAGGCCATCCAAACGTAAAAACAAGAAAATTAAATGAGATTGGTTGATTTTTTCTGAATGTCCATTAAAAAAGGTCAACGGTAGAAATACTGTTGATACTAGCAACGGCATGCAAAGTAAGCTAGCATAATTGTAGGTATATTATTTTTAATTTACTTAATTTTACTTTCAAAATTATAACAGAAATGTGATCCACAGTTGTTCTCGTACACAAGAATGAAGCAAAACTACTTAAATTTCGTGCAAGAGCTAACTAAAACACCTTAAAAGATCAGACGCAATTCGCACGCATTACAAATGGAGCAATTTTAATACCCTTTATCATCAAATAAAAAATATTTTTTCCGTAACGGAACGAAATTACCTTTTCCCCTAGTGGCAGATATGAAAATGACATATTTGTCGTCGTAGTAGTACAGTAGACAGGGAGATTTTCCCTATGGTATTATGAAAACATCAACCTCCCTGATTTTTTTGTGTGTGTTTTAAGTATCCCCTAAAGGTAACAAATTAACACATTTCTATATTTTATGCCCAGCGTTGGCGGGGGAGGGGGTAGAAGGGGTAAAAATTGTTTTTTTAATATCTCGGCTCCTTTTTAACATACGACTGAAGTACCGTTGAAAAGGGCGCGGCGAGCGCTACAACTTTGCCCTCATGACTTTTGTCGTATCCGAAAGGGTTATCATGTGGAGGGCGAGGCAAACATTTTCGGAGCAGAATTTTTTTTGGGACTGAAGTCATTTGCAACATGTTTTTAAATATTATATGTATATCATTCATCATATTTAATGTGTTAGTGTATGTGGAAATTATGGAACAATTATTATGGATATTTCCAGCTGGAGTAACAGGAGAGAAAATAAACGCAGCGCATTTAGTTTTTCTTTTTATTTCAAAACATCTTTGGTGACGCTTTTCATACTTGAATATGCATATATTCACTACTACATAAGGTTTGTAATGTACATTTCATGTGGACTCTTTTCCACACCACCACTAAGGTAGAGTCCAAGGCGCAAAATATCGTCCTTATAAATGTCTATTAAACGTTTTCTTATGGATCTGGTACAAGGCACGTAGTCGCCTTTAATTTGAGCAATCAATTCCTCCAAAGTAAATTGGCATTCGTCACAATTTTCTGTTAAATATTCCATAATGTCTTCGATGCCTTCGTCAATTTAATTCCAAGTCTAGTTGCGCCTTTTTTTCCCGGTACTGGGGTAATAAATCTTCACGTAGCATGATTTATGGTCCATGATGTTTCGTATTCGTTCGACGATCGCTCTCGAAAAAGAGTCTTCTCTATTTTCTATGAAATGCATTAGCGTATATTTAACGGCTGGCTTGTTCGCAATAACAACGTAATCCTTTTTGCCAACCTTTCTTTGAGTGCGGTTATATTCCTCCGCGTCAACCTTTTCACAGCAAATAAAACACGCGCTATAGAAATCGAAAGAAGAAGACGTAGATGCCTCCGGTTCCACGTCCATCGTCAATGTTTCAACGGGAGAAGACGACGAGACATTCGATAACTCGTCTTTTGATTTCCTGCGTGCTGCTGCTACGATCGACGTTGGGTGCACGTAGCTTTTGTAATATTTAAGATGGAGACTTACAGAATTCACTCCTTTAATGATTCCTGGCGTTCAGTGTCTCCTCTTTGCGGAGCAGCTGGTCGAAACGTGGCCATTCCTCGAGCTCCCACCATATAATAATTATTAACTTCGAGCACACTTTTTACACAAATGAAGCAGTTATTGGACATTTCGAACGATGTTCACTCTTCCAACAATGGGAAAAGAATAACTGTTCACAGCAATGACCACACAATGGCTAAAACGTTGCAAATAATTTATTTAGTCAATGTCGCAAATAATTTATTTAGTTGCAAAAAAAATGTTGCTTTTTCTGCTCCGAAAATGTTTGCATGATAACCCTTTTGGATACAACAAAAATCAAAAGGGGCAAAGATGTAGCGTTTGCCGCGCCCTGTTCAATGGTACTCGGCTTCAGTCGTATGTTAAAAGGGAGCCGAGATATTAAAAAAAAATCAATTTTTACCCATTTCCTTCCCCCTCCACCAACGCTGGGTATTAAAAATATAGAAAAGTGTGAATTTGTTACCTTTAGGGGGTACCTAAAACGCAAACAAAAAATCAGCGAGGTAGGCAATGTTGCCATAATAATTTACCTGTCTACTGTACTATAGGGAAAAATACATTTTCATTTTTGGAAAAAAGTCTATTTTCCCTTTTGAAGAAAAGGAGTATCTACTGCAAGTTTTACATTTTATTAACATTCAAACAACGTACATGTTCTAATTTTTCAGTGCCAGCAACATTTTCTAAGCGTAACGTAACTGCGTTTGATGTACTGGCTTGAAAACTGGGTCTAGTAAATGAGCTGCTACACGATCCTAATACTCTGATAGCTATTTCTATTCTTTGTGATATCGATTCTTCAACGTAACCTTCCGCGATCGTTGATGACTTCCAACTACCATACTTGTTTAATGTTATCAGTTCTCCTCCAGATTCGGCTACTCTCTTCCGTAGTTTTTGAACAAAAAATACAGGTTTAATTAGATTGTACCAGTTTTTTCCTCATGTTCAGATCCTAGTTGGTGGTTTGTTCTTTGAAGAATATGATTTATGATATGCGCTTTCACAGACTCTTCAAGTTGTTCATATAAGACAGCATTTCTCTTTACACTAATCACAATAATCGACAAAAGTTGTATAATGCTCTAGCTAGTTATTTCATATCTTGTAGAGTCCTTCGGAATATTTTCCATCTCAGGCACTTTAAAATACATTGGTTTTCAAAGAGATTTATTTCAATTCCGTAGTTCAGCAATTACTTTGCCCTTAGCACATTTGTAGTAACATTTAAAAAGACTTTTAAGACTTGCACTGTATGTTCCTCAATATTAGTTATTAATTGTAATATTAGAAGCCCAGATTTTAAATATTAGGGGAATATTACTTGTAAGCCATTTGAATAAAGAAGTACTAACGAAGTTATATTGGAAAAGTTCGGATATTGAGGTCGGAAGTCTGAAGATCGAATGTTTTCTTTTTTTCTGACCAAAATGACATATTATTATACTGTAATAAATTTAGTTTTTCCCCCAGATATTTTTTAAAAAATGATACGAACACTTGAGAAAGACGTTATTTCTGAATGAATCGAAATCACTCTGAGTGACTACTCTAAAGCAGAAACTAGAAAACAAACTAGGGCTAGAAATTATTCATCAAGTTTCATAAATAATGTGAAATTAGCAGTGCGATTAGCAGTGAACGTAATGGTGTGACGTTCCATACATATTCAAATATGCTCTGACTTCGCTTATCGGCCAGCCGCCAGGGAGTTCAGGATGCGTAAATACCGTTTAAAATAGGGCAACAGTTTTACTGCTGGATCTGGTTCATAACTTTCAAATGCGTATTTTAAAGTTTAACATCTTCTGGATAAATATATGACTAATGCTTTTATTTATAATATGTTCAAATAGTACAAATATATAATAGTAGAGTGGGTTTGTGTTCTATTAATTACAGTTCCGTCAAAACTAATGTCACATAAAGTGTCACTGAAAATGATGAAGTAATAATATTTTAAATTTTGTTATAAATTATCAATAAAACAAATACACTCTGAAAATCCTCAATAAAGGTGAAAGAACTTAAGTTAAGTTATAATAAGTTAACGTTAAGTTATACGTCAGAAGTTGAAATTAACAGTAAATATATATTCAGAATTCAAAATTATAATATGTGATGATCAAGATGTGATAGTTTCAACTGTAACTATAAAAGTCAAGTTTTATCAATCATCTGATTAGTCAGATTAAAATAACAGTACAAGAAAGAAGTAGGTAACCAGCAAGTTGCATTGTTTTCAAAATTGGGCACACAACCGGAGCAACAACAAACAGTTTTGAGGAGTCCATTTACGGCGTCCGAGGCAACAGCCACTCTTTTCAGTTCTGTAAAAGTTAATGAGTATGAGTAAATATAATTTAATATAATCAATATAAATTTGTGCTAAGTAAGCAGTAATACTATTACATACGGGTTTGAAGCAGTGAAACTGCATATATAAGTGTTTTTTGTAGATTTTACAAGTGCAAAAGGAAGAAGCTTAGTAGCTTCCCAGCCCTGGGGAGGCAAATTGCAGTTAAATTTATATCAAGGAGAGGATATAGAAACTGCCACACTGAGATTTTCAAGTGATAGCAGTTTGGAGACAGCAGCAGCAAGTGAGATAGGGGTAGATAAATCCCAAGGCGTAAAAGGAAGTGCGAGCGGAAGCAGTCAGCATTCCAGAGGAAGTGCAGTGATATCCCAGTAGATGACACCACCACCAGAGCCCAGCAGCGAGGTGCACCAGTTCGGGTACAGTATATACAGCGTACAGTCGAAATACATAAAAAAAAAGGATTAACTTAATTAAAAACAAGTTTTCGCAGGATAGTTATAGGATTTTAAATCTTATTTAATATTAACATTTCCTTTTTTATAATAAACATACTCATATGTAAACATAGCTTCTTCTTTCTTGTTCTGCAACTTTCAGGTGAATAATTTAAATTTTAAATACCAAACAATATAACTACTACAGTTATATTGTTACATAAATTATATTGTCACATAAATTTTATATTTTAATAAAATTTGCATATAACTTAAATTCAACAATGATCAATAGTTAACAGTTAATAGTTGAATTTTCATCAAAATCAATCAACAAAAAATATGCCTAATTGAACCCCCTTTGAGGAAAGAGTACTTATAGCTCCAAAGTGATCCTTCATTTAAAATAAAAGTTTATGTTCATAGAATTGGCGTCCAAAATAAAATAAGAACCATTCAGCAGGGAAGTTTACTACTTCCCTGCTGATTCTTATAAGGAAGTATGAATAAGTATCCAATAAGCCAGTAAGTATGAGTAAGTATCCAATAAGCATATTAAAACATTTAAACATTTCTCTACCGTAATATATCCAAGAAAATATCTCTATTTCAAAAATATAAATATTTTATATGTATATTTTATATTTATATTTTATATTTATTATATATTTATATTTTATATTATGTAACATCACTCACTCGTAGTGAAAATAACTTTTTAAAAATTGTATTTAGATGAAATGGATAGTTGACGAAATCCTATCCTGACCTAGTTGACCTCTCCTGACGAAAAATATATATTAGTGAGTTCAATTTGGCCTTTACTGTTTGAATACAGATACTACACTGAGTGTTACATGTATTCGTGTAATTTGCCTATGCTTTGACTTCTATTCCTTCCGAAATACTTTAGCCCGATTTATATATTATGATGATAACTTGTTCTAGACTGTCCGTTTTATTGGATTTTAATCGACGACTTATGGTTTAGGATGTTGGAGGAATTCTATGCGGGTGTATTAGTGCTATTTTGTTAGTGGTTAATTTTATATTCTACACTTGTATTTATATGCTCGGCAAAGCTGATTCTTCGAGCAATTTACTATTACAGCGTTTTAAGAAATGGAGGTGCAATACTGTCAACTAAGCCAAGTAAGACTGATATCCAATACGAAAGCATTGTAACCTGACATCAGGGGAAGCTGTTATCTTTTGCTAGATCGGCATAACTTGTGAATGACAAAAGTATATATTACTGCTATATATTAGGCTTGAATATTATATAACAATTGGTATTTACAACCATTTAATTTGATTTAACTTTTAACGCCATAGCGACATATATATATATATATATATATATATATATATATATATATATATATATATATATATATATATATATATATATATATATATATATATATATATATATATATATTGTGAAAAGTAATCTTGGGTTTGTAGCATTTCATTACATAGAGAAATAAGCAAATAGACGAATAAAAAGGAAGACACACTTACCAGTGCTATATCTGGACATACATACGGAAACGAACCACTACACACGGAAACGAACCACTTAGAAGTTGTACAAGTTCTTTCATTATTTCCGTATGTATGTTCAGATATAGCACTGGTAAGTGTGTCTTCCTTCTTATTCGTCTATTTGCTTATTTCTCTATGTAATGAAATCCTACAAACCCAAGATTACTTTTCACAAAACAAATATGAATAGCAAAGAATTTCAAAGCTAATATATATATATATATATATATATATATATATATATATATATATATATATATATATATATATATATATATATATATATATATATATATATATATATATATATATATATATATATATATATATGGTGATACATATGAGGTGAAAGAGAAGGACCTTAAAACATAATCAGAGTATCAGAGTAGAAAAATGATAAACAATCTGTTATGACACACGTGAAGTGCCATAAGTCTTACCCTAAAATTTACACAGCACTGGTGGGTTCAGGACAATAAAACGCGATTGGCGAAGCGGTGACGTATGTTATCTCTTCTAAGCGATTCCAGTCTACCAACTTTGCCGAGTCAAGATTATATTTCAAGAGCGGCAAAAGAGAGAGATGGCTAGTGGGGTGCAGATGTAATCCAGGACAATTAGTAATCGTCTTCCAAAAATCGACCTCCCCTCAATTTTGTTTTTTAAAGTTTTTATTGAATGTTACGTCTCCGGAAATTTGTGACATATAAGAGGTCAAAGGTCGAGGATTTTGTTATCTCGCTTCCTATCGCTCCAGCGTGAAAAATACCTATTACAAAAGTTGAAAATCTCTATTTTTAATACCTAAAGAAATATGTTAATTGAAACAATATTTGACGTAAATACACCAAACCGTACTCGAGAACCATACTATGAAGCTGAATATATGTAAAAATGTAATATAATTATATTTTTACAAATAAACGCCCTTTCTAAGAAGCTGAGTTTGGGTTTCGTACACCTAACTGTTCTCGAGATATGAGACACAAAAGATAAGTTTTACTCAAAAAAATACTGCTTGCTGCAAAAAATACAAAAATACGGAAGTATGGATTAGGCGTATTAGAGAAACCATGTAAAATAACCGCGCTGCGCATTCTACCTCAAGGTGGTGCGGAAATGAATACTTCCACAAACTTCACAGCATCATATCTAGAAAACAGTAAGGTGTATGTAAAACGTGTATGGGGCCTTTTAGTTAAATAATGTAACAGTAAAATGTATGCCTTATATTTAGAAGTCACAGTCTTCTAATTAACTAAATCCTGAAGTTCTAAAACACAATATTAGTCCTGACAGTATTGCCAAAGTATACCACCATTCTTATACCACCATCTGAATACCATCAAAGAATGGTGGTATTCAGAGATTTTCAACTATGAATTCAATTTTGCATTTAAGCTACCTGATAACGATAGTTGTGATATTTGCATTAAGTTTAAACTGCAATTGCAAGAAGTGGGTACTCAAGAAAACCGAACTATTTTGCAAAATCAATATAATGAACATCTGGAAGATGTCAGTTATCGTTATAATTTGAAAACAGAAGACAAAAACCGCCATGATCGACTTTGATAAATGTTTACCCCCTCCATAACTTTCAAATTCGCAGTTTTTACTCCTTAAAACTTTGGCCATATAATTTAGTAATTTATGATTCATCATTACAAAAGTTGTACTGCATGATGTGGGATGAAAGTGTAGCTGGACGTTGAGGAAACGAGATATCATCTTGTCTATCTAAATGACTTGAAAAATAGAACTGATAACAGAACTGTCCTTCAACAAATAGAAATTCTATAATGGTAATGTGTTATCTTTGGATATTGGAGATAAA
>CAXKVY010003491.1:0-7500 GCA_964058915.1 Tetropium fuscum | reverse complement strand
TGATTTTAAACGTATACAATTAAGAGTGATCTTCTCATATAATATAAAATTGGTCAAAATTAGAAAAAATCTTGTATGAAATAACGTTAGGAAACACTATTTTGAGTATCTCGCATCCTTTGCAGAAATCGACTCGTTACACAAAATAATACTTTTCCCAACTGGTTAATAAATAGCTATTGTGAAACGGAATTTTTAACTAATGCATCAATTGGTGACGGTTTGCAATCAGATGTAATTTAAACTGATTTCTCGAAGAAGTCGAAGGCCTTCGATAAAATTAACAATGGTATACTGTAAAAACAAAGGGACTGCGTACGATTTTTCTTAAAATTTCAAACATATCAAAATATTGAGTTCCTAAATACCGAATTGGTAGTAATGTACTTTCAAGTCCTGGCACTTGAAAGTACTTCTGTGACTTAGGAGTTATATTTAACGAACGTTATCTTTCACTAACAATTTTATAAGTATTCTTCAAACACCTACAAAGCTCTGGGATGTATTACTAGTAACAGTCGTGACTTTGAGAATGTTGCCTTGAAAATACTCTACACTACCTTTGGTAATGCTGGTAGAATTGTTCTGATATTTTCAATTGTTTGACCTTTAAATAAAATTTGTTTAAATATTTATTAAATTATAGAGTAATGAATAATTATGTAAGTAACAGCAGTTTATTTTGCTAGGTTTAACAATAATTATTAATTATTGTTATTTTCATAATTATCATGTGACACACAAATAAAATATACAATATACTGATAGATATAAAAAAGCATTATAAAAGATATAAAAAAGCAAAGAGCAACCAGAATATCATGCATTCAACTATAACCGTATAATTCAAAAATGTTAAAACTGCATCTACTAATACTTAATTGATTCATTAACCTATTTCATGGCAGACATTTCAGCTAAGGAAGGATCAAATGAGTTTATATCTTATAACTGTAATCATAAAATTATATTGTTATACCGAAATGGAATACAAGTCCTCGTAAAATTTATAGCTAATCAACGTTTATTACATAGTGTAATATCCAGTACAGAGTCACAGTAATTACTTTATAGCTGGATTCATGGCTTAAGCGATCATTGGTGATGTATATCGTTATTATTTGTAGAAGCTAGTCAAAATACTGCTGAAATAAGGAATACGCTTTAAATAAATGCCTTTAGAAATATTATATCTGCAAAATAATTTATCTGAATCTCTAAAGACTACACGCATTATTTTCATGGACAGTATGTATCTATATAATTACGTATCATGTATATTTACCGATAAAGCACGTACTAACATTCTTGGCGAATGCGCCGGGACCGTGATATAGTCTAAATATATTTCTCTATAATAAGAAAAGATAAAATATGTCTAAAATGATTTAAGCAATGGAAAAAATAGTGTCGTTTTTCTAAGCTCGACTAGTATTAACCTGTGGTTGAAATATATGAAATATACAAATAATTTCTGGAATATTCAGTCAACATGAAATAAAATGAACTTATATAAATGTAAATTGTCATGTAGTTTTTCTCGTAAGATTATATAATAATATCGTAATAATTTTATTTCAATTTGGTTCGTTATTGATAATAAATGAAGATTGTAGATATATATACTTTTGTTTGTGATACTGTAAAAGTACAATTTTAAAATTACTCTGATGTGCACGTAATTTTAATGTCCTAACGCCAGAATGGATACGACAAAATTGGTAGACATGTATAGGTTTTCATTATTTTTGATAAACTATTATATGATGAAACATTTTATAATATATTATGGTGACAAGAAATAAAATTTTTAATATGAAGATAGTGACAGAATATAATATTTCGAAAAAAGTGGTCTCATATGGAAGGAAGTGGCAGAAGGATCCGAGGAGGTAATGTCCGACGAAGATGTAGAACATATAGCTGTAGATTAATAACCACTATTCGCTTTTCTTATAAAATGGTGATATAATTCGAGAAGCCAAGTTGAGAAGTTCATTAAATTGATATTTATTACTTAACTTGATATATTGTTGATTCATTAATTATAAAGAAACAATTCACAACCTGTTCCTTATGTGTTACATATTAGATTATAAAATTTCAATATAGCTCTAAGAGGCCTTCTGACTATAACTAGGTACAATCGTTGCTTATACCTGTGTGAGGAATTTAAAATATACGTTTGATAATAATAGTCTTCTCGTTGCTTTAGTGTTACTTGCCTTTGAAGTGTTAAATAGTGTTTAAGTGACACAAACGTTCTCTCCTCTTTGCAATTTCACGTATATCTTAGAAATAGGAGATCCTCTTAACGCTGTTTACCCCAACCATCAAAATTTATTATTTCGCCCCGTTACTAGTTTTGTTTAGATTAATTAACTAGTCTCATCTCAAAATAATGGAAATTTATTCTCTTCTCTAAATAAGTTTTATCGTGCTATTTCAAATATAATTCGTATAACTTAATATCTTAGTAAAAAGTTATAAAACATTTAATAACTTAATATTCTAAATATAATTTAGTGTAATTATAACTGTAAGTTGATAAAGTAAGTCAATAGTCCAAGTATATAATTAAAAGTTACTATTAATTGCATACATTTTTACCTTATAAATGATTCTTGCAAATTTTTCTTGTTTTAATCTTTTTTACTAATATTTAATCCATATATACAGTGAAAGTCATTTATAACGCCATCGCTTATAACGAAAAGTTCCCTGTAAGGGCGAAATTTGTCGATATTTGTTTAACTACATATATAATAATACAGAGATGGACTGCACTTTCAACGCCGGCTATAATATCAGAGTCAACATCGAACATATAGCGGCGAGATTTACATGTATTTTTCCCCATGGCGTCACACGGGAGGGGCCGATTCGTTATAGCGGCTAAGCGACTAGATTTGCATGTATTTTTTGCGCTAGAGTCGGATATAGCGCCATACGGGAGGGGCACATACAATAAGTTATACCGAGTCAGTTCGTGTCTGTCTGTGATATGTTTTGTTTCTATATGAATAAATGTTGATTTGCTTTAAATATATACATTGATAAGCAATTGTGTCTTTTTCTTGATTTTAAATTATACTTTTATTGCTGCCGGAGTTGACGTCTAGCCGGATATAACGTCCACATTTTGTCGGTATATATATATATATATATATATATATATATATATATATATATATATATATATATATATATATATATATATATATATATATATATATATATATATATATATATATATATATATATATATATATATATATATATATATATATATATATATATATATATATATATATATATATATATATATATATATATATATATATATATATATATATATATATATATATATATATATATATATATATATATATATATATATATATATATATATATATATATATATATATATATATATATATATATATATATATATATATATTGATAACAATTTTTAAATGTAGTTATTTATTGTATTGTATGTTTAAGTTAATTTAATATTTAATAATTAATATTTAATAACATCAGTAAATGCAAAAATAGGATATATGAAATGATTATTAAAACACAGTAGTTTTAAAGAGAAGTAGAAATTATCATAAAAGATTAATAAAAACACTTTATATTTATAAATAGAAATAGTAAAACATATAATGTTAATATACCAACCTTGGAAATATGTAATATCTTCTTACAAATAGATATTATTATACAGATTAATAAACGAGCAATATTTATTAGAAAGCAGCGTACTAGCTATGTGTCTGATTTTATTTTTATATAAAACACCAATGTATTATATGATTCATTTATGTAGGAAACACTTACTATATGCTGCTATGTGCGTGTAAAGGTTAATAATATAGGCAACTCTTATTACAACTTGTTGTTTTTACAGGTTTTCTATTCAAATTTTAAAAGGATTTACTAGATATAAGTTAAAAATGGCCACGATGAAACGTTTTATGTTCAATATTATGGAGTATATGTGGATTATTGATATATGGAACTCATTTTTGCATGAAATTATATATGGTAAGGACTTATTATCTTTTGTAGAAAGTTTACTGTACTTGGCATGTTACTAATTCGTTATATTTTTATTAAGCTAGCTTTATTAAAGTGAAATGGTACCTTTGGTTACGTAGTTTTGTGTATGTAGCACTTTCCAATGCATTTGGTGCTTTATGTATGCTGGAATTTGTTTGACGTTACTGAATAACTACAGGATCAATCAGGAATAAATCATACAAAACTTGCTTCAAAGATTTCGTTAACCTCTTCTTAATATCTCGTAAGTAATTTAAATAAATCCGATTTTAAATACTACTTTTAAAGAGAAAAGTTCGCACCAAATTTCAGCATGCTAACAACCTCTTCGTAGTTTTCTTGTAGCTAAACTGAAGTAAATATATGTATGCCGTTAGTTTATAAGAGCATAAAAAATTCATAATTAAGGTTGAAAACGTGTAGAAAATTGCAAACATTGTTTACATTCTATTTTTTTTTATTAGCAAAGTGTATAATAGTGAAAAATTGTTTTTATTTTTAAAGTATTCAACAACTGCCTGGAACAATTATTGTTTACAATATGAAAATCAATCACTGAGAAAAAATATTTAATATCCTATATGAGGTAGATAAGTATTTAAGTTTAGCTTAAAATTTACAAATTCGAGTGTCATACACGGTGGATCTGAAAATTCCAGTTTTTCGTTACTGAAATAATGATACAACAAATAGGTTATACAATGCAGAAAGTCTTCTATGTCTTTCTAAGAATTCACAAATCCACTTTATTGACACTGACACATTTTGAAAAAGTTTATTTTTTACATAATCCATAGTTTACCTAGTAATTACCAAGGTAGGTACGTTCAAGTCTGAGTTAAATTTGGAATCACTCAGTGTGCAGCTATTATAAAGAAGAGTAATTAATGCATTGGTAGTATATACAAGTATATACCTAAACCGGAGGATTTAACAAAGAAAAAAAATGTAAAAAATCAGACTTCTATGAAAAAATTGTTATCATACCAACAATATTATATCTCTCAGTGCATTATTTAATCCAAAAGTGTGTACACACTGAAAACCTAGGGCACGAGGAAATAGATTCAGAGTATAGCTTCATTTCAACCAAGTACAAGGTCAAGTCGATATTAATTTTTATAACAATATAATTTGTAACAATATTTGATTTCAAGTAATTTTAGATAGCTAACTAGCTGGCTTCTTAGTTGAATGACTTGCTAATAAATGTATGGATGAAAGATGGATGAATTACCATAGAAACAGATGAGACATGTTCAAAAAAAGAGCAATTTGAGATTTATTTTAGGAAAATTAAAGCCATCATTAGGATTACTAATAATTACTTAAATACTGGTAGTCAAATACAAAAATACATATTAACTCTTAGATTTTTTTTTATTGAAATTGACATGATTATTGCAAAAGGGTGTGAGTGTTTTAATCGATTCTACTGATATGTTTCTATTTTCTATGTTTCTAAATTTAAACCTAATGTGCATATGTCAAAAGAGTCTTTGTCTTCCAATTGCCGGAAAATCCTTTAATCTCCAGATTATCTCCATGATATACAATCGTCAACTATCAATAACACCGATCTCCATGTAGTCGACGCTTACAAAATACATTTAAGAAATTATAAAATGTTGATATTCACATATCTATGAGATGACATATCTATGAGATGATCTATCATATGATTTGAATATTTTACTAAAATCGTTTAAAAATTTAAAACAATGCTTTAATAAGGGTTAATAATGAACCACTTCGTATACATCAATCAATCACGTTAATACACGTTCGACGGAAATGTATACTTAAGATACTTAGGAACAATGTAAAGCTCTAAATTCTAAATTCTAAGCTCCCGGGAGTGGATTAGATGACTAGTGTTCTACTACTGGCACATTTTTGCCGTAATGCTTGTCCTGAGAGACATGCAAATGTTCACGGATTTACAGATTTAAGGAAACCACTTATACCTACCTGACACAAGAAATGTACGAACAGTAGTTCTCTTTGACAACTAAGATTGAAAGGCTTCAACAGACTACAAAACAATTCTAGATACGAACAAAAAGCTTTACTTCAACAAGCTAGCTCTATTCTTAAGTTTAACTCTGAATGGGTGTTGAAATATATATTTAAATTCATATACGAATTTATATGACTAATATGATTACTATGACATTACTTAACCGTTGAGTGAGAAATTATATTCTCACTCAACGACAATTATAATGTTGCAATATTTCTCTCCCGTCCTTGTGGATCATTATTGCCTTATAAATTGTGTAAAGATATGAATGTTTACCTTTATTTTTATTTATTTCTCTTTGTTTACTTCTCCGTGGATCATTACAATGCAATTCATTTGACAGAGTTATTTCTCGGGAAACCAGCGGACCAGGCCACAATCCATGAAAACATAAAATATACAATTACTGTTCTGTTGACATACATAATATACAAGTGTACTCACCGGGGTTCCTCTGCCCCCGAACCAGCACTCAGTACACCCTCCAGTAAAACGGCCAATACTATTCTCAGTCATATCATTAATATCTATTACTTATCTACTTGACTGGGTGTTATTCTCTATCAAACTTAATAAATTCCCAATGCTTCAGCGACTAGCTAGTGCCATCCTAAAAATAAGTAGAGGCTTCCCCGGATACACAATTGCCGCTAAACAAAAGGTATCCCAACGACAAGGTAACACCTTATCGCGTCATTCGAGTCGCAAACAAGATAACCCTAAACTCGTAAGACCAGCCACTCGAAGGCACGGCGCCCAAGACTAACGTCTAAGGGTTTCCTTTATAATCACGCCCAACTCTATTCCCTATTTTTTAAATAAGGTCAGGGCAGTCGAACAGTAATCACTCGTGTCGACACACACACACACACTGACTGACTGTGTCGTTTCTCGCCTGCAGCTGGCCCCAGAATTTGACTAGTAAGCAATGTGAGCATCATACAAGAAAATATGAGAAGTAACTAAACATACATTCATTACGTTTTTATTGATAGAAGTATTAAATATTTTATTATTATTATGGTGTATTTTAGAACAAATAATACTTTATATAAGATACTCGTTACATTCGGCCAACCTGAAACATGTTGCGTCCTCGCAACTTTAATCAGAGTCAGAGGGCAGTGGTACACCGTCTTCACCACTCTCACTTTGGGTATCGTCCGAGATTCCTCCCTGAGGTATCCAGGGTTTCATACGATCCACCGCGACAATGTTGTTATATGGCTTTGTTCCACTTCGTGTTGAGGACGGCATATCTTGTACCCTGTATCTATCATTCGGAAGGACTTTAGTAACCAACATGGGTCCTGCATATTTTCGTGTTAGTTTTTTACTTTGACCATCTGCGTGCGTGTTCTTTAAAATCAAAACCAGATCGCCAGTTTTATAAATCCTTGCTATTTTTC
>CAXKVY010003490.1:12500-16848 GCA_964058915.1 Tetropium fuscum | reverse complement strand
GCGTAAATACCGTTTAAAATAGGGCAACAGTTTTACTGCTGGATCTGGTTCATAACTTTCAAATGCGTATTTTAAAGTTTAACATCTTCTGGATAAATATATGACTAATGCTTTTATTTATAATATGTTCAAATAGTACAAATATATAATAGTAGAGTGGGTTTGTGTTCTATTAATTACAGTTCCGTCAAAACTAATGTCACATAAAGTGTCACTGAAAATGATGAAGTAATAATATTTTAAATTTTGTTATAAATTATCAATAAAACAAATACACTCTGAAAATCCTCAATAAAGGTGAAAGAACTTAAGTTAAGTTATAATAAGTTAACGTTAAGTTATACGTCAGAAGTTGAAATTAACAGTAAATATATATTCAGAATTCAAAATTATAATATGTGATGATCAAGATGTGATAGTTTCAACTGTAACTATAAAAGTCAAGTTTTATCAATCATCTGATTAGTCAGATTAAAATAACAGTACAAGAAAGAAGTAGGTAACCAGCAAGTTGCATTGTTTTCAAAATTGGGCACACAACCGGAGCAACAACAAACAGTTTTGAGGAGTCCATTTACGGCGTCCGAGGCAACAGCCACTCTTTTCAGTTCTGTAAAAGTTAATGAGTATGAGTAAATATAATTTAATATAATCAATATAAATTTGTGCTAAGTAAGCAGTAATACTATTACATACGGGTTTGAAGCAGTGAAACTGCATATATAAGTGTTTTTTGTAGATTTTACAAGTGCAAAAGGAAGAAGCTTAGTAGCTTCCCAGCCCTGGGGAGGCAAATTGCAGTTAAATTTATATCAAGGAGAGGATATAGAAACTGCCACACTGAGATTTTCAAGTGATAGCAGTTTGGAGACAGCAGCAGCAAGTGAGATAGGGGTAGATAAATCCCAAGGCGTAAAAGGAAGTGCGAGCGGAAGCAGTCAGCATTCCAGAGGAAGTGCAGTGATATCCCAGTAGATGACACCACCACCAGAGCCCAGCAGCGAGGTGCACCAGTTCGGGTACAGTATATACAGCGTACAGTCGAAATACATAAAAAAAAAGGATTAACTTAATTAAAAACAAGTTTTCGCAGGATAGTTATAGGATTTTAAATCTTATTTAATATTAACATTTCCTTTTTTATAATAAACATACTCATATGTAAACATAGCTTCTTCTTTCTTGTTCTGCAACTTTCAGGTGAATAATTTAAATTTTAAATACCAAACAATATAACTACTACAGTTATATTGTTACATAAATTATATTGTCACATAAATTTTATATTTTAATAAAATTTGCATATAACTTAAATTCAACAATGATCAATAGTTAACAGTTAATAGTTGAATTTTCATCAAAATCAATCAACAAAAAATATGCCTAATTGAACCCCCTTTGAGGAAAGAGTACTTATAGCTCCAAAGTGATCCTTCATTTAAAATAAAAGTTTATGTTCATAGAATTGGCGTCCAAAATAAAATAAGAACCATTCAGCAGGGAAGTTTACTACTTCCCTGCTGATTCTTATAAGGAAGTATGAATAAGTATCCAATAAGCCAGTAAGTATGAGTAAGTATCCAATAAGCATATTAAAACATTTAAACATTTCTCTACCGTAATATATCCAAGAAAATATCTCTATTTCAAAAATATAAATATTTTATATGTATATTTTATATTTATATTTTATATTTATTATATATTTATATTTTATATTATGTAACATCACTCACTCGTAGTGAAAATAACTTTTTAAAAATTGTATTTAGATGAAATGGATAGTTGACGAAATCCTATCCTGACCTAGTTGACCTCTCCTGACGAAAAATATATATTAGTGAGTTCAATTTGGCCTTTACTGTTTGAATACAGATACTACACTGAGTGTTACATGTATTCGTGTAATTTGCCTATGCTTTGACTTCTATTCCTTCCGAAATACTTTAGCCCGATTTATATATTATGATGATAACTTGTTCTAGACTGTCCGTTTTATTGGATTTTAATCGACGACTTATGGTTTAGGATGTTGGAGGAATTCTATGCGGGTGTATTAGTGCTATTTTGTTAGTGGTTAATTTTATATTCTACACTTGTATTTATATGCTCGGCAAAGCTGATTCTTCGAGCAATTTACTATTACAGCGTTTTAAGAAATGGAGGTGCAATACTGTCAACTAAGCCAAGTAAGACTGATATCCAATACGAAAGCATTGTAACCTGACATCAGGGGAAGCTGTTATCTTTTGCTAGATCGGCATAACTTGTGAATGACAAAAGTATATATTACTGCTATATATTAGGCTTGAATATTATATAACAATTGGTATTTACAACCATTTAATTTGATTTAACTTTTAACGCCATAGCGACATATATATATATATATATATATATATATATATATATATATATATATATATATATATATATATATATATATATATATATATATATATATATATATATATATATATATATATATATTGTGAAAAGTAATCTTGGGTTTGTAGCATTTCATTACATAGAGAAATAAGCAAATAGACGAATAAAAAGGAAGACACACTTACCAGTGCTATATCTGGACATACATACGGAAACGAACCACTACACACGGAAACGAACCACTTAGAAGTTGTACAAGTTCTTTCATTATTTCCGTATGTATGTTCAGATATAGCACTGGTAAGTGTGTCTTCCTTCTTATTCGTCTATTTGCTTATTTCTCTATGTAATGAAATCCTACAAACCCAAGATTACTTTTCACAAAACAAATATGAATAGCAAAGAATTTCAAAGCTAATATATATATATATATATATATATATATATATATATATATATATATATATATATATATATATATATATATATATATATATATATATATATATATATATATATATATATATATATATATATATATATATATATATATATATATATATATATATATATATGGTGATACATATGAGGTGAAAGAGAAGGACCTTAAAACATAATCAGAGTATCAGAGTAGAAAAATGATAAACAATCTGTTATGACACACGTGAAGTGCCATAAGTCTTACCCTAAAATTTACACAGCACTGGTGGGTTCAGGACAATAAAACGCGATTGGCGAAGCGGTGACGTATGTTATCTCTTCTAAGCGATTCCAGTCTACCAACTTTGCCGAGTCAAGATTATATTTCAAGAGCGGCAAAAGAGAGAGATGGCTAGTGGGGTGCAGATGTAATCCAGGACAATTAGTAATCGTCTTCCAAAAATCGACCTCCCCTCAATTTTGTTTTTTAAAGTTTTTATTGAATGTTACGTCTCCGGAAATTTGTGACATATAAGAGGTCAAAGGTCGAGGATTTTGTTATCTCGCTTCCTATCGCTCCAGCGTGAAAAATACCTATTACAAAAGTTGAAAATCTCTATTTTTAATACCTAAAGAAATATGTTAATTGAAACAATATTTGACGTAAATACACCAAACCGTACTCGAGAACCATACTATGAAGCTGAATATATGTAAAAATGTAATATAATTATATTTTTACAAATAAACGCCCTTTCTAAGAAGCTGAGTTTGGGTTTCGTACACCTAACTGTTCTCGAGATATGAGACACAAAAGATAAGTTTTACTCAAAAAAATACTGCTTGCTGCAAAAAATACAAAAATACGGAAGTATGGATTAGGCGTATTAGAGAAACCATGTAAAATAACCGCGCTGCGCATTCTACCTCAAGGTGGTGCGGAAATGAATACTTCCACAAACTTCACAGCATCATATCTAGAAAACAGTAAGGTGTATGTAAAACGTGTATGGGGCCTTTTAGTTAAATAATGTAACAGTAAAATGTATGCCTTATATTTAGAAGTCACAGTCTTCTAATTAACTAAATCCTGAAGTTCTAAAACACAATATTAGTCCTGACAGTATTGCCAAAGTATACCACCATTCTTATACCACCATCTGAATACCATCAAAGAATGGTGGTATTCAGAGATTTTCAACTATGAATTCAATTTTGCATTTAAGCTACCTGATAACGATAGTTGTGATATTTGCATTAAGTTTAAACTGCAATTGCAAGAAGTGGGTACTCAAGAAAACCGAACTATTTTGCAAAATCAATATAATGAACATCTGGAAGATGTCAGTTATCGTTATAATTTGAAAACAGAAGA
Source organism: Tetropium fuscum (assembly GCA_964058915.1). Classification (NCBI taxonomy): domain Eukaryota; kingdom Metazoa; phylum Arthropoda; class Insecta; order Coleoptera; family Cerambycidae; genus Tetropium; species Tetropium fuscum. Next base: position 12,665 of record CAXKVY010003490.1, on the reverse strand, counting down.
CAAAAACCGCCATGATCGACTTTGATAAATGTTTACCCCCTCCATAACTTTCAAATTCGCAGTTTTTACTCCTTAAAACTTTGGCCATATAATTTAGTAATTTATGATTCATCATTACAAAAGTTGTACTGCATGATGTGGGATGAAAGTGTAGCTGGACGTTGA
>CAXKVY010003490.1:0-7500 GCA_964058915.1 Tetropium fuscum | reverse complement strand
AGAGTGATCTTCTCATATAATATAAAATTGGTCAAAATTAGAAAAAATCTTGTATGAAATAACGTTAGGAAACACTATTTTGAGTATCTCGCATCCTTTGCAGAAATCGACTCGTTACACAAAATAATACTTTTCCCAACTGGTTAATAAATAGCTATTGTGAAACGGAATTTTTAACTAATGCATCAATTGGTGACGGTTTGCAATCAGATGTAATTTAAACTGATTTCTCGAAGAAGTCGAAGGCCTTCGATAAAATTAACAATGGTATACTGTAAAAACAAAGGGACTGCATACGATTTTTCTTAAAATTTCAAACATATCAAAATATTGAGTTCCTAAATACCGAATTGGTAGTAATGTACTTTCAAGTCCTGGCACTTGAAAGTACTTCTGTGACTTAGGAGTTATATTTAACGAACGTTATCTTTCACTAACAATTTTATAAGTATTCTTCAAACACCTACAAAGCTCTGGGATGTATTACTAGTAACAGTCGTGACTTTGAGAATGTTGCCTTGAAAATACTCTACACTACCTTTGGTAATGTTGGTAGAATTGTTCTGATATTTTCAATTGTTTGACCTTTAAATAAAATTTGTTTAAATATTTATTAAATTATAGAGTAATGAATAATTATGTAAGTAACAGCAGTTTATTTTGCTAGGTTTAACAATAATTATTAATTATTGTTATTTTCATAATTATCATGTGACACACAAATAAAATATACAATATACTGATAGATATAAAAAAGCATTATAAAAGATATAAAAAAGCAAAGAGCAACCAGAATATCATGCATTCAACTATAACCGTATAATTCAAAAATGTTAAAACTGCATCTACTAATACTTAATTGATTCATTAACCTATTTCATGGCAGACATTTCAGCTAAGGAAGGATCAAATGAGTTTATATCTTATAACTGTAATCATAAAATTATATTGTTATACCGAAATGGAATACAAGTCCTCGTAAAATTTATAGCTAATCAACGTTTATTACATAGTGTAATATCCAGTACAGAGTCACAGTAATTACTTTATAGCTGGATTCATGGCTTAAGCGATCATTGGTGATGTACATCGTTATTATTTGTAGAAGCTAGTCAAAATACTGCTGAAATAAGGAATACGCTTTAAATAAATGCCTTTAGAAATATTATATCTGCAAAATAATTTATCTGAACCTCTAAAGACTACCCGCATTATTTTCATGGACAGTATGTATCTATATAATTACGTATCATGTATATTTACCGATAAAGCACGTACTAACATTCTTGGCGAATGCGCCGGGACCGTGATATAGTCTAAATATATTTCTCTATAATAAGAAAAGATAAAATATGTCTAAAATGATTTAAGCAATGGAAGAAATAGTGTCGTTTTTCTAAGCTCGACTAGTATTAACCTGTGGTTGAAATATATGAAATATACAAATAATTTCTGGAATATTCAGTCAACATGAAATAAAATGAACTTATATAAATGTAAATTGTCATGTAGTTTTTCTCGTAAGATTATATAATAATATCGTAATAATTTTATTTCAATTTGGTTCGTTATTGATAATAAATGAAGATTGTAGATATATATACTTTTGTTTGTGATACTGTAAAAGTACAATTTTAAAATTACTCTGATGTGCACGTAATTTTAATGTCCTAACGCCAGAATGGATACGACAAAATTGGTAGACATGTATAGGTTTTCATTATTTTTGATAAACTATTATATGATGAAACATTTTATAATATATTATGGTGACAAGAAATAAAATTTTTAATATGAAGATAGTGACAGAATATAATATTTCGAAAAAAGTGGTCTCATATGGAAGGAAGTGGCAGAAGGATCCGAGGAGGTAATGTCCGACGAAGATGTAGAACATATAGCTGTAGATTAATAACCACTATTCGCTTTTCTTATAAAATGGTGATATAATTCGAGAAGCCAAGTTGAGAAGTTCATTAAATTGATATTTATTACTTAACTTGATATATTATTGATTCATTAATTATAAAGAAACAATTCACAACCTGTTCCTTATGTGTTACATATTAGATTATAAAATTTCAATATAGCTCTAAGAGGCCTTCTGACTATAACTAGGTACAATCGTTGCTTATACCTGTGTGAGGAATTTAAAATATACGTTTGATAATAATAGTCTTCTCGTTGCTTTAGTGTTACTTGCCTTTGAAGTGTTAAATAGTGTTTAAGTGACACAAACGTTCTCTCCTCTTTGCAATTTCACGTATATCTTAGAAATAGGAGATCCTCTTAACGCTGTTTACCCCAACCATCAAAATTTATTATTTCGCCCCGTTACTAGTTTTGTTTAGATTAATTAACTAGTCTCATCTCAAAATAATGGAAATTTATTCTCTTCTCTAAATAAGTTTTATCGTGCTATTTCAAATATAATTCGTATAACTTAATATCTTAGTAAAAAGTTATAAAACATTTAATAACTTAATATTCTAAATATAATTTAGTGTAATTATAACTGTAAGTTGATAAAGTAAGTCAATAGTCCAAGTATATAATTAAAAGTTACTATTAATTGCATACATTTTTACCTTATAAATGATTCTTGCAAATTTTTCTTGTTTTAATCTTTTTTACTAATATTTAATCCATATATACAGTGAAAGTCATTTATAACGCCATCGCTTATAACGAAAAGTTCCCTGTAAGGGCGAAATTTCTCGATATTTGTTTAACTACATATATAATAATACAGAGATGGACTGCACTTTCAACGCCGGCTATAATATCAGAGTCAACATCGAACATATAGCGGCGAGATTTACATGTATTTTTCCCCATGGCGTCACACGGGAGGGGCCGATTCGTTATAGCGGCTAAGCGACTAGATTTGCATGTATTTTTTGCGCTAGAGTCGGATATAGCGCCATACGGGAGGGGCACATACAATAAGTTATACCGAGTCAGTTCGTGTCTGTCTGTGATATGTTTTGTTTCTATATGAATAAATGTTGATTTGCTTTAAATATATACATTGATAAGCAATTGTGTCTTTTTCTTGATTTTAAATTATACTTTTATTGCTGCCGGAGTTAACGTCTAGCCGGATATAACGTCCACATTTTGTCGGTCATATATATATATATATATATATATATATATATATATATATATATATATATATATATATATATATATATATATATATATATATATATATATATATATATATATATATATATATATATATATATATATATATATATATATATATATATATATATATATATATATATATATATATATATATATATATATATATATATATATATATATATATATATATATATATATATATATATATATATATATATATATATATATATATATATATATTGATAACAATTTTTAAATGTAGTTATTTATTGTATTGTATGTTTAAGTTAATTTAATATTTAATAATTAATATTTAATAACATCAGTAAATGCAAAAATAGTATATATGAAATGATTATTAAAACACAGTAGTTTTAAAGAGAAGTAGAAATTATCATAAAAGATTAATAAAAACACTTTATATTTATAAATAGAAATAGTAAAACATATAATGTTAATATACCAACCTTGGAAATATGTAATATCTTCATACAAATAGATATTATTATACAGATTAATAAACGAGCAATATTTATTAGAAAGCAGCGTACTACCTATGTGTCTGATTTTATTTTTATATAAAACACCAATGTATTATATGATTCATTTATGTAGGAAACACTTACTATATGCTGCTATGTGCGTGTAAAGGTTAATAATATAGGCAACTCTTATTACAACTTGTTGTTTTTACAGGTTTTCTATTCAAATTTTAAAAGGATTTACTAGATATAAGTTAAAAATGGCCACGATGAAACGTTTTATGTTCAATATTATGGAGTATATGTGGATTATTGATATATGGAACTCATTTTTGCATGAAATTATATATGGTAAGGACTTATTATCTTTTGTAGAAAGTTTACTGTACTTGGCATGTTACTAATTCGTTATATTTTTATTAAGCTAGCTTTATTAAAGTGAAATGGTACCTTTGGTTACGTAGTTTTGTGTATGTAGCACTTTCCAATGCATTTGGTGCTTTATGTATGCTGGAATTTGTTAGACGTTACTGAATAACTACAGGATCAATCAGGAATAAATCATACAAAACTTGCTTCAAAGATTTCGTTAACCTCTTCTTAATATCTCGTAAGTAATTTAAATAAATCCGATTTTTAAATACTACTTTTAAAGAGAAAAGTTCGCACCAAATTTCAGCATGCTAACAACCTCTTCGTAGTTTTCTTGTAGCTAAACTGAAGTAAATATATGTATGCCGTTAGTTTATAAGAGCATAAAAAATTCATAATAAAGGTTGAAAACGTGTAGAAAATTGCAAACATTGTTTACATTCTAATTTTTTTTTATTAGCAAAGTGTATAATAGTGAAAAATTGTTTTTATTTTTAAAGTATTCAACAACTGCCTGGAACAATTATTGTTTACAATATGAAAATCAATCACTGAGAAAAAATATTTAATATCCTATATGAGGTAGATAAGTATTTAAGTTTAGCTTAAAATTTACAAATTCGAGTGTCATACACGGTGGATCTGAAAATTCCAGTTTTTCGTTACTGAAATAATGATACAACAAATAGGTTATACAATGCAGAAAGTCTTCTATGTCTTTCTAAGAATTCACAAATCCACTTTATTGACACTGACACATTTTGAAAAAGTTTATTTTTTACATAATCCATAGTTTACCTAGTAATTACCAAGGTAGGTACGTTCAAGTCTGAGTTAAATTTGGAATCACTCAGTGTGCAGCTATTATAAAGAAGAGTAATTAATGCATTGGTAGTATATACAAGTATATACCTAAACAGGAGGATTTAACAAAGAAAAAAAATGTAAAAAATCAGACTTCTATGAAAAAATTGTTATCATACCAACAATATTATATCTCTCAGTGCATTATTTAATCCAAAAGTGTGTACACACTGAAAACCTAGGGCACGAGGAAATAGATTCAGAGGATAGCTTCATTTCAACCAAGTACAAGGTCAAGTCGATATTAATTTTTATAACAATATAATTTGTAACAATATTTGATTTCAAGTAATTTTAGATAGCTAACTAGCTGGCTTCTTAGTTGAATGACTTGCTAATAAATGTATGGATGAAAGATGGATGAATTACCATAGAAACAGATGAGACATGTTCAAAAAAAGAGCAATTTGAGATTTATTTTAGGAAAATTAAAGCCATCATTAGGATTACTAATAATTACTTAAATACTGGTAGTCAAATACAAAAATACATATTAACTCTTAGATTTTTTTTTTATTGAAATTGACATGATTATTGCAAAAGGGTGTGAGTGTTTTAATCGATTCTACTGATATGTTTCTATAAATTTAAACCTAATGTGCATATGTCAAAACAGTCTTTGTCTTCCAATTGCCGGAAAATCCTTTAATCTCCAGATTATCTCCATGATATACAATCGTCAACTATCAATAACACCGATCTCCATGTAGTCGACGCTTACAAAATACATTTAAGAAATTATAAAATGTTGATATTCACATATCTATGAGATGACATATCTATGAGATGATCTATCATATGATTTGAATATTTTACTAAAATCGTTTAAAAATTTAAAACAATGCTTTAATAAGGGTTAATAATGAACCACTTCGTATACATCAATCAATCACGTTAATACACGTTCGACGGAAATGTATACTTAAGATACTTAGGAACAATGTAAAGCTCTAAATTCTAAATTCTAAGCTCCCGGGAGTGGATTAGATGACTAGTGTTCTACTACTGGCACATTTTTGCCGTAATGCTTGTCCTGAGAGACATGCAAATGTTCACGGATTTACAGATTTAAGGAAACCACTTATACCTACCTGACGCAAGAAATGTACGAACAGTAGTTCTCTTTGACAACTAAGATTGAAAGGCTTCAACAGACTACAAAACAATTCTAGATACGAACAAAAAGCTTTACTTCAACAAGCTAGCTCTATTCTTAAGTTTAACTCTGAATGGGTGTTGAAATATATATTTAAATTCATATACGAATTTATATGACTAATATGATTACTATGACATTACTTAACCGTTGAGTGAGAAATTATATTCTCACTCAACGACAATTATAATGTTGCAATATTTCTCTCCCGTCCTTGTGGATCATTATTGCCTTATAAATTGGTGGCCTAGTCTCACAGTGATAGGATGGGCATTCTTCTAATATTTTAAACAATAATAGTCTGGTCTTCGATGTACGTAATTAGGATATTTTTATTATTGAAAATACTTCTGAGCGCCTGTATATGGGAGTCGTCTTTAAGAAAACGTACGTGACATGCGACATGCTATTTATCTGTCCAGTCAGCAAAATCTGGGAATTTGCTATGTTGAGAAATAAACGAATTATTGAATCGTTTTATTTATAGGCTTACTAGTAAATATTGCTCTTGAATGAATGGCGGCAAGGTCAGACAGTATAACACACTTCAAATTTTAGAGGCCAATCGTTATGTGTAATTCCGAATAACGTAATATAAACAGATCGATAGTTCGGTTTAAAAATATATCAATAGCTTATTCATTAGAATGTTTATGTTTCAAACACGCATATGTCAAAATACTCCTATATCATCTGCTTCGACCCCCGACGGGCACCGGCAGCTACCATAGGCATAGAATTTAGTCAACAGTCGAAAGTTAAGCAGTAAGTAGGCGCTAATCAGCACAGTCGCTAAATTGATTCAACACAATTATAAGTATATGTAAGATTTACTTGTTAATAATTGAAAAAAGCTACTCCACGCAACAGTTGTTAAGTATTAGTGTTAGCTGTTAAGACTTTTAGTGTTAGTTGTTAAGTGTTGCAAGTATTAAGATGTGTATCATTTTAATTATTTCCAAATTAAATAATTTCTTTTCGTTGGTTTTGGTTTAATCGAAACAAATATTTTATCGCCATTTTTACAATACATTTCGTACAATCTCAATGACGAATGACGGAATAACTGACTCTCATATGTTTTCCTAATGTACGTTTCGCAATCGGCGCCAACCCCAACCAATATTACTTAGTCAGCACGTACTACGGATATTTTAACACAACCATTACTTGAATCATTTATTAAAATTTATCTAACAATATCGATTTTTCCCCTAAGCGCAATTTATATTTTTCCATGTTGCTTAATATGCCCTCTCATAGAAAATGTCCTAAGGACTCCATACCCCCATGGCATAAATATGTATCCGTCACTGATCAGATCTATTTATTTTTCAAAATTGTTTCTCGGAAAGAAAACAACGACTAGTGATAAGCAACTGCTTTTTTCAACTGAATTAAATTTTGCTGCGAAATTAATAAATTCTGATCTTGATATAATTTAGTATATCTATCCCATACTCTTATCTTGAA
>CAXKVY010003489.1:20000-22631 GCA_964058915.1 Tetropium fuscum | reverse complement strand
CCGCCAGGGAGTTCAGGATGCGTAAATACCGTTTAAAATAGGGCAACAGTTTTACTGCTGGATCTGGTTCATAACTTTCAAATGCGTATTTTAAAGTTTAACATCTTCTGGATAAATATATGACTAATGCTTTTATTTATAATATGTTCAAATAGTACAAATATATAATAGTAGAGTGGGTTTGTGTTCTATTAATTACAGTTCCGTCAAAACTAATGTCACATAAAGTGTCACTGAAAATGATGAAGTAATAATATTTTAAATTTTGTTATAAATTATCAATAAAACAAATACACTCTGAAAATCCTCAATAAAGGTGAAAGAACTTAAGTTAAGTTATAATAAGTTAACGTTAAGTTATACGTCAGAAGTTGAAATTAACAGTAAATATATATTCAGAATTCAAAATTATAATATGTGATGATCAAGATGTGATAGTTTCAACTGTAACTATAAAAGTCAAGTTTTATCAATCATCTGATTAGTCAGATTAAAATAACAGTACAAGAAAGAAGTAGGTAACCAGCAAGTTGCATTGTTTTCAAAATTGGGCACACAACCGGAGCAACAACAAACAGTTTTGAGGAGTCCATTTACGGCGTCCGAGGCAACAGCCACTCTTTTCAGTTCTGTAAAAGTTAATGAGTATGAGTAAATATAATTTAATATAATCAATATAAATTTGTGCTAAGTAAGCAGTAATACTATTACATACGGGTTTGAAGCAGTGAAACTGCATATATAAGTGTTTTTTGTAGATTTTACAAGTGCAAAAGGAAGAAGCTTAGTAGCTTCCCAGCCCTGGGGAGGCAAATTGCAGTTAAATTTATATCAAGGAGAGGATATAGAAACTGCCACACTGAGATTTTCAAGTGATAGCAGTTTGGAGACAGCAGCAGCAAGTGAGATAGGGGTAGATAAATCCCAAGGCGTAAAAGGAAGTGCGAGCGGAAGCAGTCAGCATTCCAGAGGAAGTGCAGTGATATCCCAGTAGATGACACCACCACCAGAGCCCAGCAGCGAGGTGCACCAGTTCGGGTACAGTATATACAGCGTACAGTCGAAATACATAAAAAAAAAGGATTAACTTAATTAAAAACAAGTTTTCGCAGGATAGTTATAGGATTTTAAATCTTATTTAATATTAACATTTCCTTTTTTATAATAAACATACTCATATGTAAACATAGCTTCTTCTTTCTTGTTCTGCAACTTTCAGGTGAATAATTTAAATTTTAAATACCAAACAATATAACTACTACAGTTATATTGTTACATAAATTATATTGTCACATAAATTTTATATTTTAATAAAATTTGCATATAACTTAAATTCAACAATGATCAATAGTTAACAGTTAATAGTTGAATTTTCATCAAAATCAATCAACAAAAAATATGCCTAATTGAACCCCCTTTGAGGAAAGAGTACTTATAGCTCCAAAGTGATCCTTCATTTAAAATAAAAGTTTATGTTCATAGAATTGGCGTCCAAAATAAAATAAGAACCATTCAGCAGGGAAGTTTACTACTTCCCTGCTGATTCTTATAAGGAAGTATGAATAAGTATCCAATAAGCCAGTAAGTATGAGTAAGTATCCAATAAGCATATTAAAACATTTAAACATTTCTCTACCGTAATATATCCAAGAAAATATCTCTATTTCAAAAATATAAATATTTTATATGTATATTTTATATTTATATTTTATATTTATTATATATTTATATTTTATATTATGTAACATCACTCACTCGTAGTGAAAATAACTTTTTAAAAATTGTATTTAGATGAAATGGATAGTTGACGAAATCCTATCCTGACCTAGTTGACCTCTCCTGACGAAAAATATATATTAGTGAGTTCAATTTGGCCTTTACTGTTTGAATACAGATACTACACTGAGTGTTACATGTATTCGTGTAATTTGCCTATGCTTTGACTTCTATTCCTTCCGAAATACTTTAGCCCGATTTATATATTATGATGATAACTTGTTCTAGACTGTCCGTTTTATTGGATTTTAATCGACGACTTATGGTTTAGGATGTTGGAGGAATTCTATGCGGGTGTATTAGTGCTATTTTGTTAGTGGTTAATTTTATATTCTACACTTGTATTTATATGCTCGGCAAAGCTGATTCTTCGAGCAATTTACTATTACAGCGTTTTAAGAAATGGAGGTGCAATACTGTCAACTAAGCCAAGTAAGACTGATATCCAATACGAAAGCATTGTAACCTGACATCAGGGGAAGCTGTTATCTTTTGCTAGATCGGCATAACTTGTGAATGACAAAAGTATATATTACTGCTATATATTAGGCTTGAATATTATATAACAATTGGTATTTACAACCATTTAATTTGATTTAACTTTTAACGCCATAGCGACATATATATATATATATATATATATATATATATATATATATATATATATATATATATATATATATATATATATATATATATATATATATATATATATATATATTGTGAAAAGTAATCTTGGGTTTGTAGCATTTCATTACATAGAGAAATAAGCAAATAGACGAATAAAAAGGAAGACACACTTACCAGTGCTATATCTGGACATACATACGGAAACGAACCACTACACACGGAAAC
>CAXKVY010003489.1:0-15000 GCA_964058915.1 Tetropium fuscum | reverse complement strand
ATATATATATATATATATATATATATATATATATATATATATATATATATATATATATATATATGGAAAGCAAATAAAATTACTTCTCGGAAAAACATAAATTGAGGTTGAACTCAATGAACAATGGACATTAGTTAGCAAATATTGGCATTGCTTTAATATTAAGTACAAATACAGCTAACAGTTAGATTTACTTTGATAAAAGAAATACAAAGCAAATTAAATTATTTGTGGCTAAAATAACTTGAAGTTAGTAGAGAGTCGACATACGCCTTAATTATTTTTTTATCTAATGGAACAATTACACAAGATAAGCTGGATGAAATGTAATTTACTACACCACAAGAATAAAGTATATATATCCGTCTTATGTGTTGCCACTGAATGTACTAACAATTGAATTTGTAGGTAGGTAACGACACACAACATCTGAAGGAAAGAAAGGGCCGGTGAATTTCAGAGTGAATCCAAAAAGCATCGTAAAATATATAAATACACTGTATGGAACCTGTTGAGGAAATTTATAGGATACTAAAATGTGGTAATGAGTAATTAATATTATGCAGTAAGCGTGTAAAAGTTGGAATGAAATCGATACAAAGAAATTATCGGCTTTTGTGGAAATATCCCGGACACGTTGATTTTGGCCCATCTTATTTTGTATGTGACATATCTTAATCGGTTTTTGTTTTTGAGATCATGACGTCAATAATATTTTTTCTATGCCAACTTAATTTTTTTATTCACGTATCTGGTATATTTTTTTCTGCTCTTTTCAAAAATGTAAAAGAAATATACAGAATTTGAGGAAAATTTTCGGAAAATTGTGATCATATTGACAATTATTTTATAATCAGTTCAAGTTTATAACATCTATGTCTTCCACTAACAGCTATCCGCCTAGGTTCATAATGTTACATGTTTGCACCATGTGCACAAACAGTACTGCTACTGCTTTTCGTGGATCCAATAGTTTATATACCCGATAACTTAAAACTACTTTAATGACCTGCTATAAACACTGACTAAACTTAGGTACTGATTAACAGCTATAAAACACAATGCGTAACTTTAGAGTCTCTTATCTATGTTTACTATTTGCGAGTTAAACATCAATTGAACTCTCCGCGGCAATAGACATTTCTCGATACGTCGTCTGCACTCTCCCAACACTCCTAGAAAGAAGGAGAAAAATTCGTTCGGCGACGAGAAGTCCTCACATCACTCGCCATAGGCGTGCGTAACACTATAATAAAATATATTAAAGAAACTGTTCATATGGAAAAAATACAAATATTCTGATTCTATTTACAATGAATTCAAACTTAATAGACGTCAACAACAATCCTATAGTAAACCTACGAACAATATTAGGATTGATGGTAATTATCCAAGCTCCAGTTTTTAACTAACTCCAGTTTTTAAAAAAGGTGATAAGTCTTACATGTGTAACTATCGTCCTACTATCATAATTTGCAACTTTGCAAAATGCTTTGAAATGCTCTTATTAGATCATTATATATTTTCATTGTTAACATATGATAACTCAGTGTCAACATGGTAGTGTGGCAACAAGGCATATCGACTATGATGAACTTATTTTTTCTAATTTTGACGTGTAAAGCGACACTTTTAAAAACCCTTTGACGCTTGGAAACGTCTTACTTTTCATAACCACTTAGAAAAATAAAATATTTCGCAACTGCTTTTGTAAAGTTCATTTCACAGTAGGTTATTTAAACAATAATTTTATTAGACTGACAAGATATAAAAGTGATAAGATGTCACACCGTTTCAACCTACTGGATTGATTTTAAACGTATACAATTAAGAGTGATCTTCTCATATAATATAAAATTGGTCAAAATTAGAAAAAATCTTGTATGAAATAACGTTAGGAAACACTATTTTGAGTATCTCGCATCCTTTGCAGAAATCGACTCGTTACACAAAATAATACTTTTCCCAACTGGTTAATAAATAGCTATTGTGAAACGGAATTTTTAACTAATGCATCAATTGGTGACGGTTTGCAATCAGATGTAATTTAAACTGATTTCTCGAAGAAGTCGAAGGCCTTCGATAAAATTAACAATGGTATACTGTAAAAACAAAGGGACTGCGTACGATTTTTCTTAAAATTTCAAACATATCAAAATATTGAGTTCCTAAATACCGAATTGGTAGTAATGTACTTTCAAGTCCTGGCACTTGAAAGTACTTCTGTGACTTAGGAGTTATATTTAACGAACGTTATCTTTCACTAACAATTTTATAAGTATTCTTCAAACACCTACAAAGCTCTGGGATGTATTACTAGTAACAGTCGTGACTTTGAGAATGTTGCCTTGAAAATACTCTACACTACCTTTGGTAATGCTGGTAGAATTGTTCTGATATTTTCAATTGTTTGACCTTTAAATAAAATTTGTTTAAATATTTATTAAATTATAGAGTAATGAATAATTATGTAAGTAACAGCAGTTTATTTTGCTAGGTTTAACAATAATTATTAATTATTGTTATTTTCATAATTATCATGTGACACACAAATAAAATATACAATATACTGATAGATATAAAAAAGCATTATAAAAGATATAAAAAAGCAAAGAGCAACCAGAATATCATGCATTCAACTATAACCGTATAATTCAAAAATGTTAAAACTGCATCTACTAATACTTAATTGATTCATTAACCTATTTCATGGCAGACATTTCAGCTAAGGAAGGATCAAATGAGTTTATATCTTATAACTGTAATCATAAAATTATATTGTTATACCGAAATGGAATACAAGTCCTCGTAAAATTTATAGCTAATCAACGTTTATTACATAGTGTAATATCCAGTACAGAGTCACAGTAATTACTTTATAGCTGGATTCATGGCTTAAGCGATCATTGGTGATGTATATCGTTATTATTTGTAGAAGCTAGTCAAAATACTGCTGAAATAAGGAATACGCTTTAAATAAATGCCTTTAGAAATATTATATCTGCAAAATAATTTATCTGAATCTCTAAAGACTACACGCATTATTTTCATGGACAGTATGTATCTATATAATTACGTATCATGTATATTTACCGATAAAGCACGTACTAACATTCTTGGCGAATGCGCCGGGACCGTGATATAGTCTAAATATATTTCTCTATAATAAGAAAAGATAAAATATGTCTAAAATGATTTAAGCAATGGAAAAAATAGTGTCGTTTTTCTAAGCTCGACTAGTATTAACCTGTGGTTGAAATATATGAAATATACAAATAATTTCTGGAATATTCAGTCAACATGAAATAAAATGAACTTATATAAATGTAAATTGTCATGTAGTTTTTCTCGTAAGATTATATAATAATATCGTAATAATTTTATTTCAATTTGGTTCGTTATTGATAATAAATGAAGATTGTAGATATATATACTTTTGTTTGTGATACTGTAAAAGTACAATTTTAAAATTACTCTGATGTGCACGTAATTTTAATGTCCTAACGCCAGAATGGATACGACAAAATTGGTAGACATGTATAGGTTTTCATTATTTTTGATAAACTATTATATGATGAAACATTTTATAATATATTATGGTGACAAGAAATAAAATTTTTAATATGAAGATAGTGACAGAATATAATATTTCGAAAAAAGTGGTCTCATATGGAAGGAAGTGGCAGAAGGATCCGAGGAGGTAATGTCCGACGAAGATGTAGAACATATAGCTGTAGATTAATAACCACTATTCGCTTTTCTTATAAAATGGTGATATAATTCGAGAAGCCAAGTTGAGAAGTTCATTAAATTGATATTTATTACTTAACTTGATATATTGTTGATTCATTAATTATAAAGAAACAATTCACAACCTGTTCCTTATGTGTTACATATTAGATTATAAAATTTCAATATAGCTCTAAGAGGCCTTCTGACTATAACTAGGTACAATCGTTGCTTATACCTGTGTGAGGAATTTAAAATATACGTTTGATAATAATAGTCTTCTCGTTGCTTTAGTGTTACTTGCCTTTGAAGTGTTAAATAGTGTTTAAGTGACACAAACGTTCTCTCCTCTTTGCAATTTCACGTATATCTTAGAAATAGGAGATCCTCTTAACGCTGTTTACCCCAACCATCAAAATTTATTATTTCGCCCCGTTACTAGTTTTGTTTAGATTAATTAACTAGTCTCATCTCAAAATAATGGAAATTTATTCTCTTCTCTAAATAAGTTTTATCGTGCTATTTCAAATATAATTCGTATAACTTAATATCTTAGTAAAAAGTTATAAAACATTTAATAACTTAATATTCTAAATATAATTTAGTGTAATTATAACTGTAAGTTGATAAAGTAAGTCAATAGTCCAAGTATATAATTAAAAGTTACTATTAATTGCATACATTTTTACCTTATAAATGATTCTTGCAAATTTTTCTTGTTTTAATCTTTTTTACTAATATTTAATCCATATATACAGTGAAAGTCATTTATAACGCCATCGCTTATAACGAAAAGTTCCCTGTAAGGGCGAAATTTGTCGATATTTGTTTAACTACATATATAATAATACAGAGATGGACTGCACTTTCAACGCCGGCTATAATATCAGAGTCAACATCGAACATATAGCGGCGAGATTTACATGTATTTTTCCCCATGGCGTCACACGGGAGGGGCCGATTCGTTATAGCGGCTAAGCGACTAGATTTGCATGTATTTTTTGCGCTAGAGTCGGATATAGCGCCATACGGGAGGGGCACATACAATAAGTTATACCGAGTCAGTTCGTGTCTGTCTGTGATATGTTTTGTTTCTATATGAATAAATGTTGATTTGCTTTAAATATATACATTGATAAGCAATTGTGTCTTTTTCTTGATTTTAAATTATACTTTTATTGCTGCCGGAGTTGACGTCTAGCCGGATATAACGTCCACATTTTGTCGGTATATATATATATATATATATATATATATATATATATATATATATATATATATATATATATATATATATATATATATATATATATATATATATATATATATATATATATATATATATATATATATATATATATATATATATATATATATATATATATATATATATATATATATATATATATATATATATATATATATATATATATATATATATATATATATATATATATATATATATATATATATATATATATATATATATATATATATATATATATATATATATATATATATATATATATATATATATATTGATAACAATTTTTAAATGTAGTTATTTATTGTATTGTATGTTTAAGTTAATTTAATATTTAATAATTAATATTTAATAACATCAGTAAATGCAAAAATAGGATATATGAAATGATTATTAAAACACAGTAGTTTTAAAGAGAAGTAGAAATTATCATAAAAGATTAATAAAAACACTTTATATTTATAAATAGAAATAGTAAAACATATAATGTTAATATACCAACCTTGGAAATATGTAATATCTTCTTACAAATAGATATTATTATACAGATTAATAAACGAGCAATATTTATTAGAAAGCAGCGTACTAGCTATGTGTCTGATTTTATTTTTATATAAAACACCAATGTATTATATGATTCATTTATGTAGGAAACACTTACTATATGCTGCTATGTGCGTGTAAAGGTTAATAATATAGGCAACTCTTATTACAACTTGTTGTTTTTACAGGTTTTCTATTCAAATTTTAAAAGGATTTACTAGATATAAGTTAAAAATGGCCACGATGAAACGTTTTATGTTCAATATTATGGAGTATATGTGGATTATTGATATATGGAACTCATTTTTGCATGAAATTATATATGGTAAGGACTTATTATCTTTTGTAGAAAGTTTACTGTACTTGGCATGTTACTAATTCGTTATATTTTTATTAAGCTAGCTTTATTAAAGTGAAATGGTACCTTTGGTTACGTAGTTTTGTGTATGTAGCACTTTCCAATGCATTTGGTGCTTTATGTATGCTGGAATTTGTTTGACGTTACTGAATAACTACAGGATCAATCAGGAATAAATCATACAAAACTTGCTTCAAAGATTTCGTTAACCTCTTCTTAATATCTCGTAAGTAATTTAAATAAATCCGATTTTAAATACTACTTTTAAAGAGAAAAGTTCGCACCAAATTTCAGCATGCTAACAACCTCTTCGTAGTTTTCTTGTAGCTAAACTGAAGTAAATATATGTATGCCGTTAGTTTATAAGAGCATAAAAAATTCATAATTAAGGTTGAAAACGTGTAGAAAATTGCAAACATTGTTTACATTCTATTTTTTTTTATTAGCAAAGTGTATAATAGTGAAAAATTGTTTTTATTTTTAAAGTATTCAACAACTGCCTGGAACAATTATTGTTTACAATATGAAAATCAATCACTGAGAAAAAATATTTAATATCCTATATGAGGTAGATAAGTATTTAAGTTTAGCTTAAAATTTACAAATTCGAGTGTCATACACGGTGGATCTGAAAATTCCAGTTTTTCGTTACTGAAATAATGATACAACAAATAGGTTATACAATGCAGAAAGTCTTCTATGTCTTTCTAAGAATTCACAAATCCACTTTATTGACACTGACACATTTTGAAAAAGTTTATTTTTTACATAATCCATAGTTTACCTAGTAATTACCAAGGTAGGTACGTTCAAGTCTGAGTTAAATTTGGAATCACTCAGTGTGCAGCTATTATAAAGAAGAGTAATTAATGCATTGGTAGTATATACAAGTATATACCTAAACCGGAGGATTTAACAAAGAAAAAAAATGTAAAAAATCAGACTTCTATGAAAAAATTGTTATCATACCAACAATATTATATCTCTCAGTGCATTATTTAATCCAAAAGTGTGTACACACTGAAAACCTAGGGCACGAGGAAATAGATTCAGAGTATAGCTTCATTTCAACCAAGTACAAGGTCAAGTCGATATTAATTTTTATAACAATATAATTTGTAACAATATTTGATTTCAAGTAATTTTAGATAGCTAACTAGCTGGCTTCTTAGTTGAATGACTTGCTAATAAATGTATGGATGAAAGATGGATGAATTACCATAGAAACAGATGAGACATGTTCAAAAAAAGAGCAATTTGAGATTTATTTTAGGAAAATTAAAGCCATCATTAGGATTACTAATAATTACTTAAATACTGGTAGTCAAATACAAAAATACATATTAACTCTTAGATTTTTTTTTATTGAAATTGACATGATTATTGCAAAAGGGTGTGAGTGTTTTAATCGATTCTACTGATATGTTTCTATTTTCTATGTTTCTAAATTTAAACCTAATGTGCATATGTCAAAAGAGTCTTTGTCTTCCAATTGCCGGAAAATCCTTTAATCTCCAGATTATCTCCATGATATACAATCGTCAACTATCAATAACACCGATCTCCATGTAGTCGACGCTTACAAAATACATTTAAGAAATTATAAAATGTTGATATTCACATATCTATGAGATGACATATCTATGAGATGATCTATCATATGATTTGAATATTTTACTAAAATCGTTTAAAAATTTAAAACAATGCTTTAATAAGGGTTAATAATGAACCACTTCGTATACATCAATCAATCACGTTAATACACGTTCGACGGAAATGTATACTTAAGATACTTAGGAACAATGTAAAGCTCTAAATTCTAAATTCTAAGCTCCCGGGAGTGGATTAGATGACTAGTGTTCTACTACTGGCACATTTTTGCCGTAATGCTTGTCCTGAGAGACATGCAAATGTTCACGGATTTACAGATTTAAGGAAACCACTTATACCTACCTGACACAAGAAATGTACGAACAGTAGTTCTCTTTGACAACTAAGATTGAAAGGCTTCAACAGACTACAAAACAATTCTAGATACGAACAAAAAGCTTTACTTCAACAAGCTAGCTCTATTCTTAAGTTTAACTCTGAATGGGTGTTGAAATATATATTTAAATTCATATACGAATTTATATGACTAATATGATTACTATGACATTACTTAACCGTTGAGTGAGAAATTATATTCTCACTCAACGACAATTATAATGTTGCAATATTTCTCTCCCGTCCTTGTGGATCATTATTGCCTTATAAATTGTGTAAAGATATGAATGTTTACCTTTATTTTTATTTATTTCTCTTTGTTTACTTCTCCGTGGATCATTACAATGCAATTCATTTGACAGAGTTATTTCTCGGGAAACCAGCGGACCAGGCCACAATCCATGAAAACATAAAATATACAATTACTGTTCTGTTGACATACATAATATACAAGTGTACTCACCGGGGTTCCTCTGCCCCCGAACCAGCACTCAGTACACCCTCCAGTAAAACGGCCAATACTATTCTCAGTCATATCATTAATATCTATTACTTATCTACTTGACTGGGTGTTATTCTCTATCAAACTTA
Organism: Tetropium fuscum; assembly: GCA_964058915.1. Classification (NCBI taxonomy): domain Eukaryota; kingdom Metazoa; phylum Arthropoda; class Insecta; order Coleoptera; family Cerambycidae; genus Tetropium; species Tetropium fuscum. Next base: position 6,529 of record CAXKVY010003489.1, on the reverse strand, counting down.
ATAAATTCCCAATGCTTCAGCGACTAGCTAGTGCCATCCTAAAAATAAGTAGAGGCTTCCCCGGATACACAATTGCCGCTAAACAAAAGGTATCCCAACGACAAGGTAACACCTTATCGCGTCATTCGAGTCGCAAACAAGATAACCCTAAACTCGTAAGACCAGCCACTCGAAGGCACGGCGCCCAAGACTAACGTCTAAGGGTTTCCTTTATAATCACGCCCAACTCTATTCCCTATTTTTTAAATAAGGTCAGGGCAGTCGAACAGTAATCACTCGTGTCGACACACACACACACACTGACTGACTGTGTCGTTTCTCGCCTGCAGCTGGCCCCAGAATTTGACTAGTAAGCAATGTGAGCATCATACAAGAAAATATGAGAAGTAACTAAACATACATTCATTACGTTTTTATTGATAGAAGTATTAAATATTTTATTATTATTATGGTGTATTTTAGAACAAATAATACTTTATATAAGATACTCGTTACATTCGGCCAACCTGAAACATGTTGCGTCCTCGCAACTTTAATCAGAGTCAGAGGGCAGTGGTACACCGTCTTCACCACTCTCACTTTGGGTATCGTCCGAGATTCCTCCCTGAGGTATCCAGGGTTTCATACGATCCACCGCGACAATGTTGTTATATGGCTTTGTTCCACTTCGTGTTGAGGACGGCATATCTTGTACCCTGTATCTATCATTCGGAAGGACTTTAGTAACCAACATGGGTCCTGCATATTTTCGTGTTAGTTTTTTACTTTGACCATCTGCGTGCGTGTTCTTTAAAATCAAAACCAGATCGCCAGTTTTATAAATCCTTGCTATTTTTCTACTTTTGTCAAATCTTTTCTTTTGCTTTTTCTGATTGCTTTCTATTTTTGATAAAGCATCTTTTCTGATGGAATCAATATCGCGGTGAGCAGCTTCCATCTCTAGTTCTGCCGTTAATATACTGCCACTTCTTTCTCGTGGTGTATAGCCCATCAGAAGCTGATTAGGGGATTTTTTGGTAATCTGATGGATAGTATTATTAATCGAGAGTTGTATTTGGTCAATGTGTGAGTCCCATTTATGTTCTGTGATACTGGTGGTAGTTAGTGCAGCTAAAATTGTACGGTTAATTCTTTCAACTTGACCGTTTGCCCTCGGTGTTGCTACGGCATTGAGGATATGTCGGATGTTATGCTTCTCGCAAAAGCTTTTAAATTTTTTTGATGTAAATGACGTACCACGATCGGAAATAATTCGTGTGGGTAACCCAAAAGTTTTCGATATTGTCTCTAAGAAATTTACAACAAATGTTGTTTTAGTCGATTTCACTGCTCTTAACATTACATATTTCGTGAAAGCGTCTATCACAGCAATTAGATAGATGTTTCCTTTGGATGTTTTCTGGAAGGGTCCCAAGTGGTCGAATTGTGTGAAATGGTATTGGTTCCTTAGCAATTGGGTGAAGGAAACCTTCTCGACGACCAGATGGCATTTTACTGTATAAACATGGGATACAGTTAGCAATGTATTTCTCCACATAATCTCTCATGCGTGGAAACCAATATCGTTCACAAAGCTTTTTAAGTGTTTTCTCACCAGCAAAATGTCCTGACTCATCATGCGCCCAACGAAGAACTTGGTTTCGAAAACCATGTGGGACAACCCATTGTATTCCCACTGGGGTTATTCTATATAATCTCCCATTGCGCAGAGCATAATTTTTGTAGACACCTTTTTCATATTCTGTGTTTGGTGGCTTGGATAAAATATTATGTAATAATTTTATTTTTTCATCTGTTAGTTGAGCTGAAAGTATCCAATCTGCTTCTTCTAGCCGTAACACAATATTCTCTGGAGGTAAGTCGGAAGGGCATGGGTTTCGACTTAAGGCATCCACATGCTCCATCCGTTTCCCGGGACGATATTCTACAGTGAAAGTGTACTCTTGTAATTGTAGCCACTAACGAGCAATTCTTGGTACAAGATCTCTCTTTGAACTTGCTGTTTTTAAGGCATTACAGTCTGATACCACCTTAAAAGTAATACCAAGTAAATATACTCGGAACTTTAATAAAGTCTCGACGACGGCTAAAGTTTCTAACTCGTATGAGTGATATTTACTTTCATGTTTATTAGTATGTCTACTATAATACGCTACAGGTCGTAATTGCTCATCGTGTTTTTGCAATAGTATTCCGGCAATGCCATCTTGACTAGCGTCAGTGTGAACCTCTGTATACGAACTTGGATTATATAATGCCAAAATTGGTCGATCAATCAACTTAGATTTTAGTTCGTTAAAGGCACTATCTTCTTTTTCGCCCCATTTCCAATTATTTGCCTTCCGTGTGAGTTCCGTTAAGGGTCGAACGATGGAGGAATAATTTTTGACAAACTTTCGAAAATAGCCTGTTAAACCCAAAAACTGACGGATTTGTTTTACATTTCTTGGTGCCGGAAATTGTTGTACTGCCTCAATTTTCGCTGATCCTGGACGCACACCCTGTTGGTCAATTTCGAAACCCAAATAAGGGATGGATGAGGACAAAAACGTACATTTATTTAAATTGAGAGTCAGATTTTCCTCTCTGAAAGTACACAATATTTTGCGAAGGCTGTTTAAATTTTCCTCGTATGATTTGCTGGGAATAATTACATCATCCAAGTATACAGCAGCAATTTCTCGATGGGGACCCAAAATTTTATTCATTAGGCGTTGAAATACAGCCGGGGCGTTACATAAACCAAAAGGCATTCGGTTAAACTCATATTGACCTTCTGGTGTTACAAAGGATGTATAAGTTTTACTAGCTTCCGCAACTGGTATCTGATGGTAACCTGAATATAGATCTAGGCTCGTGAATACACGACACCCCGATAATTTATCAATCTGGTCATCAATGCGCGGCAGCGGGAATTTATCTTTTACTGTCTTCAAATTTAGTTTGCGATAATCGATGCACATTCTATCTTGTCCATTTTTCTTCTTGACAAGAAGAATAGGGGATGAGTAAGGCGATTCAGACTCACGTATTACCCCTGCGCCTAAAAGGTCATTGATAATTTCCCGTACTCTCTTTTTCTCAACTTCTGCCATACGGTAAGGTCTATATGTAAATGGTTTGTCTTCTGTAAGTTGTATTTTCATCTCTGCAGATTTTGAGGCTCCAAGTTCCTCAGCTTTGTTGCCAAAGAGGTCTCGAAATTCCTGTAACAATGTGATCAATTCCCTTCTAAAAGCTTCATCCTTCGTTCCAATATTAATATCACCCTCGCTAAGTGGAGGTAGTGTATTACTCTCTATCTGCAACACATTTCTTTCTAAACTATGTGTGTCCAGATTGCATGGAAAACCACGTACTATTGGGACCTTACTAGAAAGTTCGAGATCTCTTCCGGAAAGATTTATTATTGGTAATAAAGTTGGTGTCTGTTCGTTTACGTGCACCATTACCCTAGGTATAGCATACTCTTTTCCGGGTTGGTATCTACAACATGCATCTATCAACAAATCACCTTTAAATGGGACTTTACTAACAACTGCCAAATTGCCAACGTGAGTTGAAGGAATGACGGTAGACTCTGATAACCATAGTGCTATTTTCTTATTAGGCAGGTCCTTTTGTTCTTCATGAAATCGAAGTTCTTTACTAGTCTTTGTTACAACTAACCCTAATTGTTCAGTATATTGTTGTCCAATTAAAATTGGTATATCCTGTAAGTGATCGGGAACGACCAGAAAGTTTAATTCCCTCTCGCCCACATTATCAATTCTAACATTAATGGTTGCCCTTCCAATAGGTTTAATAGAATTTAGTCCATAGCCTTTAATAAAAACATCAGAATCGGTATCAATAATAAGGTTAAGATTTTTAGCATTTGAAAGACGAATTAGATTACAGCTGGATCCAAAATCGACGAATGCCCGAAGTCGTTCTCCATTCGCTAAAATATCCTTGAAATATTTTTTGTTGGTTTCAGTTTCTAGTCATAAAACCTTTTCATGGCTAGAACTAGCAGTACTCTTTTGTTTCTTTGTTTTACAATCATGGGCTCGATGGCCATACCCCTGACAGGTGAAGCATTTTGGTACCCTACAGGTAGCAGCTATGTGTCCCGGAGTCCCACATCTAAAACAAGCTGATTTTCCTTCCATTTTCCTAGGTGTTCTATTTTTGCTGAAATGTTTCTGCCTCTTCTGGAATGCAGATCGATCTGGCTTACCAGTACCCTGTTCGGAAATGTCACAAGTCTTCAAGTACTGTAAAAGGACTTCACAAGTCTGATAATCATTTGCCCTAGCGGCTGCACGAATAGTTGTATCAGGAATGCCCCCTATGACACAGGACACCGCATCAGAACCAACTATGTTGCATTCGTTAAGTAGGGCTATCTTTTCATAATAATAAACGATATATGATTCATGATGACGTTTGGTACGTTGCATCATCTCCTGGAGGCATCCAAAGAAATCACGTTTTGGTGGAAAAGCCTTTTTAAGTTCCGTCTTCCATTCTTCCCAAGTATGTTGAACGGTCGGTAAACTCCGATACCATATTTGGGCAAGACCATCCAATTTTGATATGGCATTATATACAGTAACTTCATCACTCCACTTGTATATATTTTTAAGTTCATCTATGCGTTGACACCATTTATCAACTAAATGACGCTGATCCTCTGGGTCAAATTTCGGTACAACACTGTCCTGAAGTCCAAATACTTTACGTGATGGTCGCTCAGTTTGTAACTCCATTATTCTCACAAGGTCTTTGACCACCCCTGCTAACTCAGAACTCTCACTGGTCGATGTAGATGGAGTTAGTGTCAGTGGAGCAATTCTACTAGTATTTGGTTCATCCTCCTCCGATGATGATATCGGCGATATAATTCGTTTCCTTTTTGATAGGGTGCGGTTCATATTGTGCGCCATCCTTTAATAGAAACACACTATGTTTACCTCCCCACTTTCATCTTCCATACAGGAGCCTTACTATTTTTTTGTGTTTTAGAAAGTGACTCAGTATTAAAACTATTACCAACTATAAATATTGCTATATATTCCTTCTTTATTAGTCGAGACGGCATCAAGTCAAGTGAGTCAAGTCAAAAGGTTAAGTTCAAAAACTAATCGCATCATAGGACGGGCAGCTTAAAAGACGAGTGCAATGTCACAACCGGTTGGGTGATCAAGTCAACCAATAATGACTACTTACAATCATCGCAACCGTCACATGGTGCTAGATTAGCTAGTTAAGTTATAGTCATCTGATACCAACTCGACCCCTCTCCTCAAGGCATCTACTCACTATTTTTTGATTACTCCCTGTATGCTACTTAATAATACATTGGTATTCAATTTAAATGCATAAAGCTCACCTATTTTTCCTTATCTCCAAATCCTAAGTACACACGGTATATAAATCAATTCACGCACGGCGCTTGGTTCACTATCAATATCTTACTTTCAACGTTTCAACTCACAATAACTGTAGTCACCCAGAAATTAAAATTGAAAGCCAAGCTTTCATATATGTTTTATTTTGGCCATCGCTTCAAATGTTTATTTTGTCTAGAAACTAATGAAACTCTACCAGTGAACCGCCCGACGCCGACGTGATAATTTATTATCATTAAAATAATAACTTATAAAATAATGCTCACTCTAGCTCCGTCAACATGAAAGGATTGCATGACCCCACACCTGAGTGTAAAGATATGAATGTTTACCTTTATTTTTATTTATTTCTCTTTGTTTACTTCTCCGTGGATCATTACAATGCAATTCATTTGACAGAGTTATTTCTCGGGAAACCAGCGGACCAGGCCACAATCCATGAAAACATAAAATATACAATTACTGTTCTGTTGACATACATAATATACAAGTGTACTCACCGGGGTTCCTCTGCCCCCGAACCAGCACTCAGTACACCCTCCAGTAAAACGGCCAATACTATTCTCAGTCATATCATTAATATCTATTACTTATCTACTTGACTGGGTGTTATTCTCTATCAAACTTAATAAATTCCCAATGCTTCAGCGACTAGCTAGTGCCATCCTAAAAATAAGTAGAGGCTTCCCCGGATACACAATTGCCGCTAAACAAAAGGTATCCCAACGACAAGGTAACACCTTATCGCGTCATTCGAGTCGCAAACAAGATAACCCTAAACTCGTAAGACCAGCCACTCGAAGGCACGGCGCCCAAGACTAACGTCTAAGGGTTTCCTTTATAATCACGCCCAACTCTATTCCCTATTTTTTAAATAAGGTCAGGGCAGTCGAACAGTAATCACTCGTGTCGACACACACACACACACTGACTGACTGTGTCGTTTCTCGCCTGCAGCTGGCCCCAGAATTTGACTAGTAAGCAATGTGAGCATCATACAAGAAAATATGAGAAGTAACTAAACATACATTCATTACGTTTTTATTGATAGAAGTATTAAATATTTTATTATTATTATGGTGTATTTTAGAACAAATAATACTTTATATAAGATACTCGTTACAATTGGTGGC
>CAXKVY010003488.1:0-20619 GCA_964058915.1 Tetropium fuscum | reverse complement strand
GTAAGACGCTCTCTGATTCTCCAAGTAACACCTGCTACTTGGCAACATATCCAAAATATCCATGCCCACACGTTGATAGAGAAGCGACCACTACGAGCTGTAGGATTTATATAGCGCTCTTCAAATCGGCAATTTATTGGGCCGTTTACACGCACAGAGCCATCACAGCAGGATCTGAAAAAATTGTGTTGACCCAAAAGTCCTGTGGCACACCGACAAATTGGTTGGCAAAGTTTAACCTCTGCTCCTTATGCCGTGGCAACAGAGCAACTTTATTTGCAGCCGAAAAATTCCTCAGCTCAGATGCTCTGATACGTCGTCTTGCGGTTTCCACCGAAGCAGGAAAATTTGTTAAGAAGCAGGCAGTCACTGCTGTATCAAAAGGATTCTGTCGGAGCGAGGTGGTCAAGGACGAGTTCGTCTTCCTCCATAATACTGAATTTCTGACGGCCCCCTCTATGGACGTACCCAATAGTTCCTTCTGCATTCCATTTTTGCTTAATTTTGTAAATGCAACCTTACATTAATTAAAAAAATCGTACCAGCTGGTACTTCATGTACCAGCTGGTACGATTTTTTCACGATTACAATTAAGGTTTTGAGACGGTGTTGTTCGTGTTAAATAGTATTCACACAGGTCAATATTAAGCATAACTATAATAACCTAACTATATTAGTACCAAAACTAATTAGATGTTTTGATGTTTTTATGTAACTCCTATCGACCGATGTCTTTGAATTTATTTGGTTAAATTTGGATATCCTCATTGACAAAGAAAATGAGTGATATTAGTACTGAACTAGAGGAAGAAAATGATACATAGGTATTATTTTCAATTTAATAGTATCCGGCATCTTTTATGCTGTAGCCACTTAACATTTAGGTAGACGGCTCATCAATATAATATATATGCAGTCAGTCAACGCGTGAAATCCAGTTCGAACAAATTTACTAGTTTTCGAACAAGACAGAAGACATGCTCATGATCATGAGTACAAGGAACTAATTTACAAACTACAGAAGACTACAGACATAATGCATTAACCATATATTTTATTTATAACCAGGCAGTGTCCAGATGTCAAATAAAAAACTGGTAGCATTTAAACGATTTGGCATCGAATATTATTTGACCGGTAAACAGTAATATAAATATGTTTCTATATAAAAAGTGTAAACATTTTCATAGATGTTTAATAACACATAAATATCAATAAGAAAATATTGTATAGGAAATATTTTATGCTTATTATTTTAATAAAGTACATCGGAATACATCCATTTTACTACCCGCATCTCAGCGGGATATTTTGCACATATTCCAATTGAAGTTTGAACTACTTAACATATATTTTTAACTAAAATATCATTTTATTATGTACTTATTGGCAAACAACATACTCTGATAAGAAATAGCTAATATTGACCAACGATAGCAATGTCCTAGTTTCTTATTATTTATTTTAGATATTAGAAATTTCTTCCGTAGCATATATATGACATGAATATGCTTGTTAAAATATGTTAGATTGTTTTATCGGCTGGTGTCCAATTAAAAAATAGTTCCGATGAGTTACTCACTTCGGAATCTAGAGAATGTGTCCTGGTTAAGTCAGAATAGCTTGGAACTAATTTATAATAAACCCTTAACTAACACGGAAGCGTTTCGAAACCTGAAGGCTATTATTGTCGAGTGATGGCATTTTTGTTAATAATACAGTGTGAGCTATTCCTCGGTAAAAATGCCTAAATTTAAAAATATATTTAAGCCAGTAAGTCGCAACGTCGCGTCGTGTCGTTTGCGTTGTCTGATTATATAATCCGGTATATAAAACATACAGTATACATGGAATTGGTACATTTACTTTGGTACTTGTATTAAATGGGGCAGTTCTGTTTTTTTATATGATGTATCAAATGAAGTGGTAATGGCAAATCCAAGCCCTCCGGATCATTATTAAATACTTGAAAAATCGTTAAATTTTCCGATTTTTTTATGTTTTTATGAATTTACAGACTTTTTATGACACATGCTGATTAAATGTTTTCCCAGGCACCCTGTATAAGAAATGGCCATTTTAGCTACTGAGACAGTTAGAGGCATGCAAGCCAACTTGAGAATAAGAAAAAAATCCATTACTTACATTTTTTTGAAACGGTAAGAGATGCTTTGTCAAAAAAAATGTCCTAATTTCAATAAAACGCCCGTATATTCGAAAATAAGCGAAATATCAAAAGACGACCGCTCGCTTCGAAGTCTTGATAAGTTTTGAAACTCTTTATTTTATGATAATACACTAGCGGACAAAATTATAACGCAACACAAAAAATTTTTCCCGATTTTGGAAACCATTATTTTTTGCATCCGTCGCCTAATTTAAATCATCTTTTTTCAAATTGTAGAAAATTTTGTAGTGAACTCGCTGAATTTTTTAAATTTGTTGTTTAATCAAAAAATTACATACGAGCCCCTTCCCATATCAGTTGGCCCACCCATTGAAATCTTAGTTTTTTGGTCAGCATCAAAACATAATAAATACTACAAGCTGTGTTTAGGTCTCAAAGTAATTAATAGGGCATATTTCTTATGCAGTAGAAAACACCCAACTTTATTGGTCTTCACTCAAATGTGTAACAAAGAAGCAAAATGTTGCAAGTACGGCGTTCAACCCCTTTTTTTTATTCATTACAAAGTAAGCCTACAATTCGAAGGTGGCCGTGGAAAACAGACGCCACAACAATTAAACAATTATTGCTAATACTCATAGCTGTCAGAATTCATTTGATACAGCTTCAAAGTAGTTGTGTTCTTTAAAAATGGGCAGAGGAAAGGTTATGGATGACAAAATTCGTTCACCTATTATTAAATTTTTCAATTGTGGGAAGTCAAACTCGGAAATTGCAAATTTCTTAGAATTATCGCGGTATAGTGTAAGAAATATAGTTAGAAGATATAAAATGACGAGTTCAGTCGCTGCAAAGCCCCGATATGTAAAAAAAGCAAGATTACAGATTGTGATAGAAGAGCGTTAAGAAGAATTATCCAGAAAAACAGACGTGCCAATTGCCTCGAGTTAAGTGTTCTGTGGAGTGATGCCGTTGGAAGACGTATTTCAAGATCAACAACTCACAGAGAGGCTCACAAATTAGGATTTGGGACTTACAAGGTAAGTTTTTTTATAAAAAAAAAATGAACTAGAAAAATTAAAAGCGACAATTTTGCATTAGGCCAAAGAAAAGCCACTTTTAACACCACGGCAGAAGAATAATAGGGTAAGATGGACAAAAGAACATAAGGATTGGACATCTCAGCAATGGCGTGCAATACAATGGAGCGATGAGGCCCGATTCGAAGTTTGTGTTGGAGATAGTCGAAGTAGAGTTCGCAAAAAAAAATAAAGCATTCCATGCTGACTATCTTAAAAGAAAAGTAAAATCTCCTGCATCCGTCATGGTGTGGGGAAGCATGTCATCAAAAGGAGTAGGAAAACTCCATTTTATTGTCGGAAACGTGGATACAAACAAATATTTGGCCATTTTAGAAAAATCACTTTTAGCGGTCATGGAAGAGTGTTTGACATCAGGCCAAGAATTTATGTTTCAGCAGGACGGCGCAGCATGCCACACCTCAAAACGAAGTTGAAAATGGATGGAGGACTATGGTATACCACTTTTGGAATGGGTTTCTAGTAGTCACCCATTGAAACTTTGTTGCACGAGATGAAAAAGGTGCTACGGAAATACCCTGCTCGAACAATCCCTGAACTGAAGCAAAGGCTTCAGGAAATATGGGATTCTTTTACACCAGAATTATGCCAAGGCTTAGTTAATACTATGCCCAACGAATTTCGGCTGTAATAAAAAATAAAGGTGATGTTACCCAGTGGTAAATTATAAAATTGTTGTTTTGTTAATTTAACGTATGTGTTGACATTTATTTCTTTTTATTCTCATTTTGTCTCAGTCATCTAAGATGTATTTTTGTGGTTAAAATAAGTTGTCAAAAGAATAAATAAATTTGCAAGTTCGTGTCGTATATTTCTTCTTCTACTTTTGCTCCATAAGATGAAATATCTCATTAATCCCTAGGTGGGCCAACTGAAATGGGAAGGGGCTCGTACATACAGGCTGTACCAATGACTATAGTTTTTTTCTCAAACATTGAAACACTCTATGGAGCATATCAGACACAAATAATTGTTTCAATGTTTAAGAAAAAAACTATCGTCATTGGTATAGCCTGTATGTATGTAATTTTTTGATTAAACAACAAATTTAAAAAGTTCAGCGAATTCACTACAAAATTTCCTACAATTTAAAAAAAAGATGGTCTATATTAGGCGACGGGTTAAAAAAATAATGTATTCCAAATTTGGGAAAAATTTTTTGTGTTCCGTTAATTTTGTCCGCCAGTGTATAAGCCGACTAAATTATCAAATGTCATGTTGGCATTTCTGAAAATGAATTTTTTTCCAATAATCCATAATTGAAAATGGCGATTAGGCCGATTTTTCAATTATTTATAACTGAAATAGCTAAAATATTTAAATAAATTATTTAATTATTTTATAAAATGTGATGTCATCAGTAACGCAATTTTTTCCTGGGAATTTTACCTTTGAGCAGGTGAACAATTGTTTAATTATACTTCTTTAAGGACTTATTTACAATTTTTGTTATTAGGATAGTTGCCCAGTTCATACCGCACGAATAGTAAGAGATTGGATGGGTCATAATCATATTAATCTTTTACCTTGGCCCGCAAAAGTCCAGACTTGATTCCTATGGAAAAAGTTTGGGGTTCCGTAACTAAACATGTTTATAAACAACGTTTCAGACCTCAAAACGCTAATCAGCTTTGGGAAGTAGTTGAAGATGCTTGGGATAGTTGTAGATAGTTACGATATGAGGCCATTAATTATGTCGATGCCAAGGCGATTGGAAAGTGTCTTAGCAGCTAACGGTTCTACTACAAAATATTTTTTGTAATATTTTTATTTACCGAACTTTTGACCAATAAACAAATTATCTTATTGCATGTCACTGAACAATTTTAGAACAAAACCCGATTTACATTAACGAAAAATGAGAAAAATTACCGTGGCAACGGAAAGTCGTGCACTTTTGGGAGGCGGCGACGTACATGCAATATTTTCAAGAAAAAAAATTACAGTAGATCAGTGTTACAGGCTAGTACGTCAAATATTTTATAACAGTTCCTGTTAAAAGTGGGGGGGCTAACTTCGCATGTATGATATAGGGGAGCGACAGCTAATGGCGCTCAGCGGGCAATTACGCTCACTCATTTAAAATAAAATACATGATTTAATCGGATCTCTATATAGCGCGCCATCTATATTAAAGTAGGCTAAGCGTGTTGTGAACGTTCCATGTTGTTTGCTGTCGAGATATTCGAGTGATGAGAATAAATGTGTTTTGTATAGTGCTGTTATAATTTGACCTGCTATTTCAATAAAGTGCAATAGTATGTCAGGCTTTCGGCTTGAAATGTCCACAGTTGTTTTTCATAAGATTAACTTTTTGAGGTTAAGCCAATATTTTTATAATTTCCCGATCATTCAGGCAATTGCGCTCAGGCTGAGCGCAATTGCCCATCCTTTGCTATGTACCAACTTCTTTCTGGTTTTCTTTGAATTTTTAGATGCCAAAACCTCGGATACATAAAACCGATTAAGCCTCTTGGCCAAAGGAGGCGATGCAAGACGCCATTCGAACTGTAAGGGAAGGGAGTAAAATTAGAGAGGCTTGCAGAAGATATTCTGTTCCCTTTAGTATTTTACGAGACTGTTTAAGCAAAGGCTGTTATGCCCCAAGCATGGGTAGAAATACTGTTTTGAGTAAAGAACAGGAAGCAGAAATTAAGGAGCAATTGCTTACTCAAACAAATATAATTAAGTGTCATTAATTTTAATGTTTCGTTTTCACAAATTTCACCCAAATCTGTTCCCAAGATACCACGAACCAGAAAAGTTATAAAAAGAACAGAGTCAACCCCCCTTAAAAAGCAATTCGAGATATTAGAAGCAAAAAGGAAAAATTATTTGGAAAAGGCAGCAGGCAAATTAAAAGGAAGTAAAAATGAAAACTTACAAACCAAAAAAAAGCTACCAAAAGAAAAGTTTTTGAAAGTGAATTCTCTGAAGAAGATGATGAACAGCCCATTATCGACGACGATGAACTGGACGACATGGAGATGTCGGATAATGAATTTGGTAAGTAAAATACTGTTAGGGACCCCTTGTCTAAAGTTGTAATTTTGTATTTATAACTTCAGATGCAATTAAACAAAAGGAGAAGTCAGATAAAACATGCATCATTTGCAATGAATATGGGAAGAATAAGCTTTGGTACAGATGTTCTTCATGTGGGCAGTGTGCCCATGCCAGCAGCACAGGAGTAAATCGACAACATGGATATATTGGCGATTTTTGCAAGCCTTAAATTTTTAAAAAATAACAAAGATTTAATTGAAAAACAGTGCCAAAATGGCTTCATTTATGTTTGTTGTTAACTTTCCTACTTATCTGTGTATATTTTAAGTAATACAGTTTAATTTTGTATTTAATCAATCTCTCAAAATACTCTCAAAAAAATATAATTTCTGTTTTACATTTTGTTAACATTTTGTTTTAAATGTCAATTCATCAATAAATATAATTACTATACATGTAAGTCAAATGTTTCGCATAGACCGAATGAAAAAAGTAGTTTTATTTCGCTAAGAATGTAGATTTTTCTTTAGGTGAGCACCATTAGCCGTCGCTCCCCTACTCATATAAATGAAAGTTTGGGAAAACTCCATTACCAATTATATTTTCTGGGTTGAAAACAAAATTTTAAATCAACTGAACCAACAACATCAAATTCATTTATTTACATTATTTACATTTATAGGAGTTTAACCAGGTATTTGACAGAATGACTTATTATTTATTATGTTATTAGTATAATGCACTTAATTATGTAAGGATTAAATATTTTGGCCTTTTCTCTATTTCTCTGCTTTTCTCATTTTACCTATATATACGCCTGCCGGCAGGCTTAGCCCTCTCTCCGCGCTAGCTTCTAGGGGGACTCTGTTTGCTAATCTCTGAGGCGAGTTTATATTATTTGTATGAGTGAATTGTTTTCGTGTGGTTTGTTTAATTGCTTATTTATACAGGAAAATTAAATTAAAAAAACCTGCTTTAATTTTTGTACTGGTTTGGTATTTGTAACCGATTATCCGCCCAATCTATTTTTATTGTTGTTTAAATTTGGATAGAGATTGTCATGTGTTTTGTATTTTGTTGCGTTTTGTTATTGTCTGGGGTTTGGAATGGGGTTGGGGTTTGGCAATGGTAAATAAAATATGGGTAGTGTTTGGTAGGGTAATCTATGTTTTATGTGTACGTTGGGATCGTGTCTTAGGTCTGTCAGGGTTTTTGTCAGCTTGGAACTGTGAATGGCCGTCGTGTAAAATTTTTGTGCAAGCTCTGTTATGTAGCCTTTTATATTTTGTGTTTTCCTGATATTATGTAATGTTTGGATTCTTATATATCTGTCGGAGTTGGTGCATAGCCTGAGGATTTTATTTTGTATTCTTTACAGTTTGAGGTAGTTTGTGTCTGATATACTGCACCATGCCGGAGCACCGTATGTTATTATGGGTCTTGTGATGGTTTTATACAGTAGCAGCTTATTTTCTGATGTCATCGGCAGCGGTTTTTACCCGCTGCCGATTATTTCACGGCGATTTGATTTAGGTGTTTTAAGAAATTGAGGCGTTTGTCCAGCACTATCCGAGGTATCTAGCATGGGGTTGTTCTTCTATTGTGGTATTTTCAATTCTTATTTTCCCTTTTATTTTGTTGTTTGTGAATTTTCTGGTGAAGTTACTTAGTTCCGTTTTTTCCGGTTGATTCTTATTTTCCATTTATTAGAGAAGGGTAGTATTTTGTTAAGGTGGGTTTTTATTTGGGCGTTAGCGGCCTCAGAATAGTAGCTGGACGCTATTATCGCCGTGTCGTCAGCGTACAGGGTTAGTTGGGTTTGTGGAAATGTGGGGATATCTGACGTATCATAGGTATATAGTTGAGGTGCTATGACTGTGCCTTCAGGGACTCCGGCTTGTTGGGGGTAGGAATGGGATAACGTGGAGTTTATTTGGACTTGGAATGTGCGGTTTTTGAGGTAGGATTTTAGGAAGGAAGTGAGGTATGGTGGGAAACCTAACCGTGCAATTTTAGTAATTACCCCCCCTGCAAGACAGTGTCGAAGGCTCTTGCCATGTCTAGCAGGAGAAGTACTGTATTTTTGGCTTTGTTAAAATTTTTGGTTATATCGGTTGTGATTTTTGCAGCGGCCAAAGTGGTGTTATGTCCTGGCCGGAAGCCGAATTGGCAATCTGGTGTTATTTTTCGTTTGGCGTCTACTCTGTTCAATCTACACAGGACGATTTTCTCTGTTAATTTAGACATGGTTGGCAGGAGGGAGATTGGACGATGGGATTCTGGTTCTGTGGGATTTTTTCTGGGTTTTGGTATTGGAATGACAATGGCATGTTTCCAATCTGTTGTGAAGTTATCAATCTCGTCATATCCGGAGACTTTATTGTTAGGTAGTTTTTTTTATATTTTCTGTAACTTCTTTAGGGTTGGTGAGGTATTTTGAAAGTTGGTTTTGTGGTATGTTAACTTTTTTAATGTTTCTATATGCGTTTATGATTTCATTTTGTTCGAGTGTGTTATTTAAATTGTTTACCGTGTATGTGGCTTCGTAGGTTTCACCGAGCATATTAGCTTTTTCCTCGTTTGTTACTGCTTTAATGTTATTTTCTGTTAGTGTTGCTATTTGGGTTTTTTGTTTTTTGAGAAATCAACTGAACCAGTTTAGTATAACTTGGAATGTCTGAGAAAGATAATTTAATTTCTATCGTATCTAATAATATCGGATATCGGATACATCTGCAAAAAATATCACCTCAGCTTGTCTAAGAATGCGAAATGAGCGACGTAAATATAAGTGGGGAGGCATTTATATGAATTAACGGAACATTTATAATACTAATGAAATATTACCGAAGTCAAAACCTGCATATCTAATGAGGTCTGGTGCCAATTGATATAATGTTCCTAGTCCCATTAACCCCAAAGAAAACTAGCATCTTGTTTGTCGTAATAAATTATATCAATCGCTTGTAATTACATATTATACCATTATCGATTACCTTGGCTAGTGCTTAGCCGGTGTACGATTAAACATTCATGACCGGCGTTAACTGCAAATGATGCACTTTCGTGTTGATGGAAATTACCGCAGCCGATGCAAAAGGGACAAAACACATAATCCATACCCTCACCAAATGATATAGAACAAAACGTGGTTTTAGTTAATTTCGAAGTGGTAGCCCGAGAAGCATTTGCTCGATTTTCGATTAGCTGCGGCTGGAACGATCAATACGATAATTTATTCATATTTTAAATAACAAGAATACAGTGGCGGCTCGTGGGGTGAAAAGCAAGTGAAGCCGCGGTTCATCGTCATATCATCGTTATATTTCTTAAGCATTAATAATATAAGAGATGAAATTATTATTTATAATGCGATTTTTAAGTATTAATTAGAAGCAAGTACAATTAATAATAATAATAATAGGTCTTCACATGCTGCACACACAAAATAAGTTTCTTTGCTACTTTCAGTGCAAATGTAACAAATCCATTTACTACATTTGGGATATTATATCCATTCATTTGAGCCTCTATAATTTTTCAGTACGCAAATTCCACACTTTGTATTAGTGTCACCTTTCCCACGCAAAATCCTTTAAGTGATATTTTTCGTAACATTTCTTGGGTGAAGTTCTCGTTCCAGATCCCGATGATCCTGCGCCTCAATCTGGTTCTGGTTCGTTTAAGCCGGGCACTTACGGGTGTCACTTATCACCTCAAGGGATTGGGGATCATCCTCCATCTGGGCTACTTCATTCGGTGTTAAAACTTCTGTAAGTTGCTTTCCAGGTTGAAATTTTCCCTTATCTTTCTTACTTGTTCCTCTAATTTCTTTCAATAATTTTACTAAACTCTGGTTAAAAGCTATTCAAAGCTTCGGCAGAATTTTCTCTTTTTCCTTGCTTGTCTATTTTTTTTTACAACGGCACGTATTTTAGTACTCCTCCGTCATAGAATCGCAACTGTAAAATTAGTGTACGGCGTTTCGCCCGACTATGTCGGTCAGAGGGAAGAGACTACAGCAGACCACAGTATTAATGGAAGATGGAAGTGACGCGATAATAGACTGGTAGGTACTATACAATGCCCCATATTATACGGTTGTCATGGTAACCGTCGCTCACGTGTCCCATTGCCTATGAGGTAGAACAAGCATTTGGCGTGCAAGTGAATCGTCCTCGCTTTTGGTTCTCCCCAATCTCGGCATTTTTCAAGCCAATGCATTAACAATGTAATATACACTTAAGGGCAAAAAACTTGACTCAGAAACATGCCCGAGTATTGAGAGAATGTGTATCCACTCTGACAACATTCCAACTAAAACTGCTTGAAAGCTAAAAAGCTGCGATTTCAAATGATACCACTTTCATTGGAATCGGACCTGTATGACACAAAAGGAAAAAGTCATCCGATCCATGTTAGGTTCTTGAAAAGTGTAATTAGGAGTAGGGGTAACAACACCATATGTATTGAAAAAAATATTAAAATGTCACCCCTACCCCTAATTTCACTTCCCAAGTAAATAAGCATGGACTTTTCTCTATTCTCTTTGTGTTATACATATTCTTAGGTCCAGAACTTTGTTAAATGAGGTCCGATTCTGATCCAGGTGGTATCATTCGAAACCACAGTTTTTAAGCTTTCAAACAGTGCATTGGAGATTTAAGTGAAAGTGCTATCGGAGTGACTACACATTCGGGGACTGCCTAGCCGCGAGACTTCACCGGATCCCAGATAAATGGTAATGAGGACCAGAGTGATAAATCTGGATAACTCAGAACCATATTATCATACACAAAAATGGTAGAAACTTTGCCACCCAGCCACCCGTAATAAATAGGATGGTTTGAAGAAAAGTGTTCAAGTAAAAAGGAGGAATGTGTAGTCGTCGAATGTGAAGCTGGTACGCTGATTCTATTAACAACTTCCAGGACATCTGGAATCACTACTATTATTATAGATGAACGCAGGGATGTTATCGTCCTTACGGCTTCTGATCCTGATGCTCAATGCGACAATTGCATGTTTATGCCAGGAAAAATTGACGGAAGCAGCAATATATTCAAATGTGCGAAACTTAAACAGCAATTTCTTCTTATTTTCCATGATGCCCTGGTTGTGACATCCGCCCCAGACCCTTGAAGGAGCTTCAAGAAAACAAGGGCTTACGCGATAAAGTTTTGTCTTCAACAAGTCAGATGCCCCGCCTGAAGAAATTGCTGCGGCTAAGGAGGATCTTCTTCTTTCATTGTATGGTTGCCCTAAAAGTAGCACATCAGACAGTGAAAGGCATAGACTTTCTTGCAGATCGTAGACAGGCGGTCGCTTCAATCGCAGTGATAATTATTCCACCATTATCATCCGCACGGGATCAACACTCATTCATAGTATATCGCTCCTTCTTACGTCCTTCAGAGAACGCTCCTTCTTATGTAAATTCCTCCTACACGATAGAAAAGACGTATAAGAGAAAACGGACTAAGTTTTACTGCAATTAGCATGCATCAGAACTGCCAAATAGTGCCCAGGCGACATACACGTTAATGCGAACGCGTTTTTTACGCAAAGCAGTAATCAGTGGGCTATTGAGGACACTTCGCGATGCCTGGCCTTGTCCTGGATTATGCCAATGTGACTATCATATCATAGTGTTCACATACAGCACCATAGAGCTGTGACCTTGAACGCTCCTTCTTACGTAGATGCCTCTTACACGATAGAAAAGACGTACAAGACAAAACGGACTAAGTTTTACTGCATTAGCATGCATTGTCTCTTTTTGACACATGGTAAGTTGCCAAACGTGCTCTGTAATTTAATCCAATTTAATATAAATGTTTTTAATTGCGAAATATACATGCGAAATTTATCCACGTGGTAAAAATGTCCCACTATTATCGTTTTTTTTTTCAGATATCAAGGAGCAGCCGCAAAACCAATGCTGTCAAAAAGGTTTGATCTTTCAAAAACTTCTACATAAATATCACGTGTCTGTACATAAATTCGATAACTTGTATTATTGTGAAACATATTTTTCATGACGTTATTTTCAATAATAATTTTAAATGACTGTTAGCAGTATTTTCAGATTAAATCATCATTAACTTTTTTTCAGATAATACGTAACTTAGAGATCGAAATTAAACCTCTTTTTTTTCAGACTCGCATTAATAAACCAAAGAAAATTGTTGTAGGAGTGCCCATAACCCATATTATTTTTTTTAAATGGCATAATTTGACACATGAATTACCTCGTTAGGTCGATTACTACAAAATCATCTTGAATTTTTCGGGATTTGGTTATACTATATATATATATATATATATATATATATATATATATATATATATATATATATATATATATATATATATATATATATATATATATATATATATATATATATATATATATATATATATATATATATATTTATATATATATATATATATATATATATATATATATATATATATATATATATATATATATATATATATATATATATATATATATATATATATATATATATATATATATATATATATATATATATATATATATATATATATATATATATATATATATATATATATATATATAACCAAATCCCGAAAAATTCAAGATGAGGGCGGTTTTTCACGATGGCGGCTTTTCTTCAACTCGTACCTTTTGGAAACTTTGATTATAAATAAAAGCATTATTCTGAATATTTTCAAAAAAGTTCCAGCTTGTAAAAAATTTGGTGCGGGCCAGAACCCAAGAAAGGCACTAGCTAAAATACTAGATATACATATAAATCGTATATGTATATCTAGTTATGGCGACGTACTGTCACCTCAGATGACTATTGTCGTTCGACTATTTGTATACCCCAGCGGTTTGGCACCCAAACTTTGTAATATGTATATCCAAGTCCTTTTAAAGTATCTCCTTTTTAATCCTGTGTGATCTAATCAGACCAGGTAATTATTAATTAAAATTACCCACTTTATAAAAGTCCAAGTGTCCCGAAAACTTGTCTATAAAGTTTTATCCTTAAAATAAGGGTTAAAGAAATTTTAGAAATTACAGAGAAACTTGACTTAGGGTCCAAATTAAATGTAAAAAGAAAATATTCTATCAAAATATCGATAAAACCTGTCAAATAATGTTTTCCATGCATTATATTAAAGTCTAAGGACGAATGTGAAATGGCATACTTAAGGAAAATTAGAATAAGTACAATATAACGAAGCCTATACATCTTCAACACAACCAAATGATAAAAATACAGGAGCAATTCAAGATAAACGTATTCCAACGCACCCGACAAGGTTATTTCTAAATCAGGCATTCGGCAGCTCCCTACAAGTGCCTGCTACAAGGTAAAATGCCTTAAGTTTCTTCGGATTGATTTATTTTTAACCTTCTACTACCTGCTTATTGCATACCAAGTCATGGGAACTGATTCCAAATTAGCAGAAAAAATATCTAAACTGTTCCCTTTAATTCATACATATCGCTGCGCACCTCAACTATGCCATGCTCGAAGAAGGATAATTGCCGTAATAAAGCAGCGTAATCTAGTCGCAACTATTTGCTACAATAAAAAAAATTACAGGCCTCTGTTTAGCCGGGGCTTGTCTCATTTTGTTTCAGTTTAACATTGTGGAGTATTTATTTACCCGCTTGTCGGCTTGTTGCTTGTAAGAATATTTCTACCGGCCATTTTCTTACCTTACCTCAATAAATTAAAGTAACTGTAGTTACTGCATAGGTGTTTCTCGCAGGCCAGTCAATGTCTCCAAAATAACAAAAATATGCCACAGTTCTTTCGCGGACCTGGTGGAGATCTATGTTACTGAAAAGCGTGGTAAAATCTATCATTTTATTCCTATATATGTACTTGAAACACGTGGCATAAAATATTAAGCAATTTCAGGTGAACTTTGGACACGGGCGAGTTTGTTTATTGATTACCTACATACGTATTTTTTGTAGGAAAACACGGTTTTTGTCTGAACTATCACTATCACTTACCTCTGTATCTATTATTCATCCTTTATACTCATGTTTTTAAAACTTTTTTATATGCATTGTTTAATACGAGATATATCGAATCAATTCTGGATGAAAATTATCCAACAGTATCTTCTAATATATCTATTTTCCGACACTGTTCTCATTTATTATAAACGAAGATAATGTTCAAACGTGATAGACGTTTTACTTCTAGAAGCTTACCATCTAACGCATCCAGAAATATATGGTACCACAAGGATCAAACCTAGGCCCTATGCTGTTCTCTATTTAATAACGACTTAATAGTTAAATGCTTAATTTGTTATTTGCGGATGACACGAGTATATAGCATACACGATTGTTAACTTGCAAAAACAGGTAAACATGTTGGAAGATTGTTTAATCACAACACACTTTTTATAGACATCCCAAATGTAAATTTACCTTTAACGCAAGCATAATTAACTACAATTATATGAATGTACATACCATTGGTCGCCCACTCAGGAAATTTCAATTTATAATTGAATTAGTTAATTCAAGCAGTTGTTGCAAGAACATTTCCGCAATTGTATAAAATAGACGTCCAAGATAATGACCGCAAAAAGGCTCCTAATAATAAACATTTTACTGTGGCCTTTAATTCTCGGAAAGTGTTTCAATTTTAATGAAGCGAATAGATATGTAATGTGTTCCAAAGTTTAGTTTTATATCTCGTTCATATTTTATATGTACATAATCACGTAGCTATGGAAACTTACAAAGTCTAGTGTGATCTGTATGACGAACATAAATTGTTTCTCACAGAAAAATAGCAGGCATAATTCCAATGAAAGACTGATACAATAATACAATGATGACAAAGATACCGAATACCTTTCTGCAATTTATTAATATATATTAATATAAAAATGTTAAATAAATTCACAAAACACATAATCTCTATATATAAACATATATATAGGTTGTAACATAGAAATATGAGACACAAAACCTCATTATATCGATTTCTTCACACCTCCTGCTAGCGCATTTTTAACAGCGTTGTCAAGTATAACCGATTTCCAGGAATTTTCAGGAAAATATTTATTTTATATACATCGCTCATCACAATATGACATTATAATGTAGTATAACAAAATACTGATCACATTATATACCTTTCGTCATACCATTAAACAATTGGATGGTGAATGTGATGCAGAATAAGAAGGTTTCCCATTCAAACATTACGGATCCATTTTACACGTTCCTCTGCCGTGTCACATCGACATCGTTGGCATTCATTGGATGCCGTCATTGCCTAATACCATCGAACGTTTTGTGGTAAAGTGGGGTCAACAATAATTCTTGAAATGGAAGTAATACAATACTCGGAGTAGTTTCCACAAACACCAAAACACTTTCACTTCGCTCGACGCGCGTTTCGCCAACCAAGTTGGCATCATCCGGAGACGATTAAAACTAATCTTAAATTACAAAATCTACCATATTTATACTATTTTTCCGGTGACGTCACTAATGATATCACCGTGAAATTTACGCGTGACTAATCACGCTTCAATGATCGGTTGCTAAGCAACGCGTAAAGCGGGCTATACGGGATAGGTCCCTTGTCGCTATTTATACTACTATTACACTTTACAATTTCTATGCTCTCAAATGCATCCAACTGTCTATTATTGGTCACATTTCTAACTAATCTTAAATTACTAATATCTATTCTAT
This sequence comes from Tetropium fuscum, assembly GCA_964058915.1. Lineage (NCBI taxonomy): Eukaryota > Metazoa > Arthropoda > Insecta > Coleoptera > Cerambycidae > Tetropium > Tetropium fuscum. The sequence goes on along the minus strand of CAXKVY010003488.1, from coordinate 4,652 downwards.
GATTGTTGTCAAAAGCATGTTGTGCAACACTAGACTTATCTGTTCTTCCATATTTTAGATGAGCCATATGTTCTTTAAATCTGGTGTTAATTGACCGTCTCGTTTGTCCAATATATTTTCGATCTAACTAATTTCGTAAATCCCAGACCTTTCATTTGGAACAATTTTATCCTTTGGATTGTCTAAAAGTTGTTGTAATTTGTTGCTCGACGAATGGATCGCTGTTATACCCACGTTTTTGAGAACCTTACTCAAACCATGAGTAAACCGGGGTTCGTACGGGATGGATACATATTTTGGACCCTCTATGTCCTTTTGAAAGGTCGTAGAATTACGAAGTGTGTCTTTAAATTTACGCTTCCTAATTAGTTTTTCAACTATATCTCTAGGATAACCATTACTCACAGCTATATCTTTAATTAATACTTTTTCTTTTTCAAATCTCTCATTACTGAGAGGGAAACTTAGTAAACGATGGACAAGAAAATTGAAACTTGCCATTTTATGTTGATAGCAGTGGTGAGTCATTAGGGATATATCTGATCGTACTGGTATCTTTTCTATATATATATCAAATTCTAACCTATTAAAACTATTTTTAATTACTAATACATCTAAAAATGAAAGTTTTCCATTACTTCCTAGTTCATATGTAAACTTTACAGAAGTGAAACGACTATTTAATTTGGAAATGAAGTTTTCTACATCCGCAATCTTAGTGTCAAACACGGCAAAAATGTCATCCACATACCTAAGCCAAAACCTAGGAAAATACTCGAATTCTTCTTTTGCTTCAGTTTCAAAACGACTCATGAAGACATGAGCAATGAAAGGCGATAAACAGTTACCCATTGCGGTTCCTTCATGTTGTTCATAAAACTTGTCATTGAAACGGAAGCAATTTTGTTTCATACAAAGTTTTGTAAGGTTTATATATTCTTCTATTACTTCTCTTCTATAGTTGTTTAATTCGAGTAAATCCTCAAGATAGTCCAAGGTCTGCGGAATTGGTACACTAGGAAATAATGAACAAACATCAAAGGAAATCAAAATTTCACCCTCTTGCAATTGAATATTCTTGACCTTATTAATGAAATCATTCGAATTTTTAACTGAAAAACTAGGCTGTGCAATGGGCAAACTTTCAAATTCCTTAACCGTCTTCCTTAACCGTCAACCATTTTGATAAGTGGTAAGTCGGAGATCCAATAGACGATACTATTGGACGCACCGACTTCCCTGGCTTATGAATTTTTGGTAGACAATACAATCTAGGTACAGTAGGGTTAGACACACGTAACCCATTCTTAACAGGTGGAGTAATAAGGTTGTTACATGATTTGAGGACATTTTTCATTTCAGTGGTCATTCTTGGTAAAGGGTTTCTACTAAGTTCTTTATAAGGACCATTACTAATTAGGTTGTTTACCCGTTCATAATAGTCCTCTTTATCTCAAATAACAACCTTATTACCTTTATCTGCTTTTAAATAAAAACTTTTTCTTTTTCGCGCAATCTTTTGATAGTCTTAAAATATAGAAACGCGCGTCGAGCGAAGTGAAAGTGTTTTGGTGTTTGTGGAAACTACTCCGAGTGTTACAGTTACATCAAAGGTTCCACCCCTATCCAGTTGGAAGTAATACAGTTATTCTTTAATTTAGTGTATTATTTTGATTATATTTTAGTGTATTAAAATTGATCAGTTATTAAGTATTCTATCAAAACATAACAAGTTGTTGAATGAAAGCGCCTTTATAGTGACGATTTTAGCTTGCTGTAAGTAAAATTCGAAACATATCCTATTTTCACCCTTAAAATTGGATTTTTTTCATATTTTTTCATATATTTTCATATTTTTCATATTCCCAAATATTTTCCAAAAAACAATTAATACATAAGACCAACAAATGATTTTAGTTTTGACTAAGCAAGCAATTTCTGTATCACTCCCTCTTTGAATGCTTCAGAACTCATTGTATATGTAATTCAATATTCTCTAGCACATAGCTGGAGGAAGTAGTTGTTTTCAATAGGTTCAGCTAGATTTTATGCATTTTAAAGTTTAACATCTCCTGGATAACTGTCTGCCTAATGCTTTTATATATAATATGTTCAAATAGAACAAATATAAATAGTAGACTAGGTTTGTGTATTTTAAGAATTTGAGTTCCGTCAAAAACTGATGTCATAAAACGTTACTGCAAGTGTTGGAGTATTAATATTTTAAATTCAAGTATAAATGATCAATGAAACAGATCGTACACTGCTCTGAAGATCCTCAATGAAGGTGAAAGAACTTGTACAACTTCTAAGTGGTTCGTCATTACTTTTTTATAGCTTTAGCTGCCTTCACTATTACTATAGCATGCTCTTTTTCACAGAAGTCGGTTCTTTAGGGCAAAACACCAGAAAATATTCATTCACAACAAAGAAAATATATACAACTTACCCAAATTTATTTATAACCTTTTAATAAGTCAATTACCCTCAATTAGAGAATTATATACTATTATATATGTGCAACCAATTATACACATTTGTGTAAATGAAATTTTTGTATATTATATATTTATAATTATATTTAAAAATATTGCCTAATAAATATATATATATATAAAATTCTACAGAACACATAACTCATTTACCTATTTTCTTATTAATGATTCTGGATCGTATCTAAACCTCAAACCTTAAGTTTGTGTGTATCGTAGATTCCTATATGTTTGAAGAAAGAAATAATTGCAGAAAATGCTTTAAAACTAAATTACTTGTAAAGTATGTATATGTACGTATATGTATGTGTATATGCATATCACGTTTAAGGAAAAAAATATTTTCCACATAGACATTTATTACAAAAGAAACACATGCGTTTGAAAATCATAATAACTACATAATAATGTAATATTGTTAAATAAATTTAAAATATCGTTTTCAATAAACATAACCTTTGATTAATCCTTGCATTAGATAGAAATGCAGTTTTGTTCAATTATGGGTTAAATATTGTGCTTCGAGAAATTCATTATTTATAATATATGTATAAACAATGCATGGAGAATAAAAATTTCGCATATTCGTTGGCAAAATAAACGGTAATTAAACCATAATTTCGTATAATAAACATTTATTAAACCATCATGTGTGGCTTGTGTTGGTCCATCAAGTGGTCTTTACGTCAGAACAAGATATATTTAATGGCCCATTTTCTGACTGGAATTGGAAATGATTCGTCTTCATTTCAATAAACTTGGCCCACAAAAAAGTGTGTCCCGACCAACTTTTACTGTAATTGTTTTCATTTTTACAGTGTATGCTTACTACAGTCGGTACGATATTTGTTGATATATAGTTCCAAGAAAACCACGGCGCCGGCGCCGGCGTCACTTCTTGGAATTCGACACACAGAATAGAACAGAGACAACAGAGACAAAATAACTTCAACGGCTTAACTCAACAAATTTCGTACCGACTGTACTTGATTTTTCTTGCGTGTATTAAAACAATAGGTATTTATTTATAGAAAATTTGGGTTGAATAGCATCACATATTTTGGTGCCTTACGTAATCAACTGGTTGCAAAAATAACACGAATCCGCTAATTAGAAAATATAATCCAGTGAGACAATTTGGCTAACACACAGGTTACTGTATTAATAGTGATTGTAGCAGATTCTAGTAACTGCCCAAAATAGATATTAAAGAGGCCGACAATGTACATTCGCTTCTAGGTAAGGAGGCAGACTCATTTCCACGAAAATGATTTTTGCACAAAATGCAGGCGCGTGAGCGTTTTAATTTAAATTGAGTTCCGAGTACCTACTAGATAGCTTTAAGTCCCCGAGTGGGTAGCAGTATGGAAGACTTGGCTGTCGCAGGATAGATAGCGAAAAAAAGTTAATTAAACAACACTAATGTGGGTTTCTACAAACATCAAATGACTAAACACTATACTCAACGCCGTTTCATCAACGAAGTTGGCATCAACGGGAGATGATTATTTCCCGATGATGACAACTTAGGTGGCGAATATCCATCTAATATTGTGTTTCAGTGTTTGTGGTACGTTAGTGTTAGTTTCACATCAAAGGTTACAACTCTCTTCAGGATCAAGGATAATTAAATGTTATTTCGGCACATAAATAATATCTATATCGGGTGTTAAAATAGCATTATTATAACTGTATTGCATAACATAACAGTATATTGCATTTCATCGGGTTAAAACTAAATTAAAAGACATCCAGATTGCTAGGGTCATCACTCTAATTCAAGAGGGTCACTCAAGACGCCAAGTAGCCATAATGTTAAATGTCTCTGAGCATCGTAGAGCAAGAAGATTGTTTTCTGAAAAACATGTTTATTGGAACGTTTATTGGAAGTTCACTCACGAATGGAGATTCTCTTTGAATCACATTGATGGATGAGCTCGAGTCTGGAGACGCCCAGATGAATGGTATTTAGACTGCACTGAGGAAGAAAGAGTTCCGTTTGGAGGAGGGGACCATAATGGTTTGGGGTGAAATAACTTGGAATTGGCGCACTGAGCTGCTGGTAATTCGTGTGGGGTTTATGATGGTAAATCCTGCAACGAGATAATGCCTGCCCACAAACCACCAGACTATAGTGACACCACGCCAACAAAATTACCT
>CAXKVY010003487.1:0-29904 GCA_964058915.1 Tetropium fuscum | reverse complement strand
GTACTATGTGTACTACTACTGTACTACTGTACTACTTTTATACTAGCAACACAGGGTCCAGGAATGTTTTCTTACGAGGCATATACAATACATACTATTTTTCCGCAGATCTTCAGAAAATAACATCTACAGAAAATAACACCTTCTTTAATTTTGAAAAATTCGTAAATAGTTTTATTCAGAAATAAATGGTGCCATGAAAATATTGATCGCTATATATGATATCCCAATGTTTACTCACTCTCGATCTAAACCAGGACCAATGACGAGGACGTGGCGTTATTGAGTAATAACTAATTTTGATTTTCGGTTGCTTGAATTGTTGGCTCATCGGCCAATTTGCATTTTGGACTTATTGAACAAAGATTATCAGATTACTTGGATACTTTTGAGATGATTTTGTTTTTTGGAATTTTCTCCTGAAATATTTTCCTGATGAGAATAACGCTACAAAGTGAAAAAAATACGTTAGACCGATTCGACGGCGACGGTTTATATTGCCGATATCTCGTCTGGGAAGCATTTTGACGAAAATTTACCCAAGTTATTCAAAAATCCATTTTATGCATTTTAGATGACGGGCCAAAAATTGACCCTAACAATTTTTAGGGACAAGAATCAATAGGGTCAATAGGGACAAGAGCCCATATCTTTGGCACGTTAATCGCTACAAAAAATATCGCAAGGCATTATAAATTAATTGCTTCAACGAAAATTTTAAGTCGGTTTTTTTTCTTGGAGGGTTTATCTTGGGCTAGTAGCAATAAAACGACTGATTATATTACTTGACGTTTCGGTCCCTTTCTTGGGCCTTTTTCAAAAGAGTATTTTATTTTGTGACATATTTGACATAGGCAAAAATGACAGTTTTAATTAATTTTTAAGGTTACTAGACTGTTCGATTAGTATCATAGGGAAGAACAGCCAAGAAACCCTACGAACTTAGGCTATTTTATATTTCATTATTATTCTAATTTTGGTTATGTTAATATTATGTAGATGTATATTTATAGTAAGTAGGTATGTATGTACGTATATAAGTTTATATATAGAGAGAATGTTTTTTGTTAATTTATTTAATACTTTTATATTAACAAATTGTAGATTGTAGAAAGATGTTCACGACTAATTTCAACTTGCATATTCAGTCTTTTGTTAACTGAGGACGGTTTAGGTATTATACAGGGCTACCTAAAAGGTTGTTATATAACCCTAATTTTAAAACATTTCTGTGGAATAATTTCGTAACCAAATTCTTTAAAAATAGCAATTTTTGTTAAGAACTATTCCTTTCCTATATTTTGTTTTTTTTGGTCCATGTCTTTAGATGCATTGGTTCAAAATTATCGCACCATACAGAAATCAATTGAAAAAACTTTCAGGGTGAGAAGAAACATTTTTTGATTAATGAGGAAACAAAGGAAAACAAAGAAATAAAATTATGTGAGCTGATCCCTAGTAGGTTGTGTTGCCACCTCTAGCTCGGATTAGAGCCTGAATCCGCCGTGGCATACTTCTAATGAGGTTTTGAATGACGGGTTGAGGAATATTATCCCACTCATGAAGAGTAACCTGTTCCAGCTGTTGAAGGTTCTGTGGTGTTGGTAGACGTCGTCTCACTGCTCTCTTAATGATGTCCCATAGGTGTTCGATGGGATTTAAATCCGGGCTTCGTGCTGGCCAGTTCATAACATCAATATGGACTTCATTCAAGTACTCAACACAAATTCTTGCTACATGTGGTCTTGCATTATCTTGCATGAATATGAAATCAGGAACAATAAACGGAGCATAGGGCATTACATGCTCCTGGAGAATGTTCTCTACGTAGTATTCCGCATTCATTGTCCTTGCATGAATAGGGACTAACTCCGTACGGCCATCGAAAGAAATACCCGCCCAAAACATTTTGGAGCCACGACCAAAGGGTTCGTTTAGAACGAAATTCAACGAAAGGGAACGAAAGGGTCTTCTATACACACGTTGCCGCCCATCACAAGATTTTAGGCTTATTCTTGTTTCGTCGGTGAATAGGACTTTCCTCCAGTCATCGATAGTCCAATTTTCATGTGCTCGTGCAAATCGTAATCGAGCTACCTTCTGAGCCCTGGTAAGTTCTGGTGCCTTTATGGGCCTTCTACTGATCAAACCTGCCTCCCGTAGTCTTCTCCTTACAGTAAGAGCAGAAACTTGAACATTTCTAACCATCTCAAGTTCACTCTTCAATTGCGAACTTGTTACTGTCCGATTTCTTAAAGCATTTTGGCGGAGAAAATGGTCAACCCTAACATTCGTCGCCCTTTTTCTACCCTGCCCATGTCTCCTGGAGTGAGAAACAGTTGCCCTGTGACGTTCTAACATTCGACTTATTGTCGAATGGTTAACACCCAGAATTCGAGAGACATATCGCATACTTCTACCCTCTTCAACCAAAGTTTGCGCTCTTACACATTCCAATGCTGTCAAATGTCTCACACGATTCATTATTTTAAATTGCTGAATATTCCTCAACACCGTATTGCTTTTAGAAATGTGTCAAAATGAGATTGCATACACCCAATCATTGATTTTTGGTTGACATACGCCGCCTACGTTTTACATATCACTTGTAACAGCAGAGTAAATTAACAGTAAACTGTTGGTGACAAATTCATTTTGCTCTTAAAAACGAACCAATGTATCTAAAGACATGGACAAAAAAACAAAATGTAGGAAAGGAATGGTTCTTAATAAAAATTGATATTTTTAAAGAATTTGGTTACGAAATTATTCCACCGAGTGTTTTAAAATTAGGGTTATATAACAACCTTTTAGTTAGCCCTGTATAATACCTAAACCGTCCTCAGTTAACAAAAGACTGGATATGCAAGTTGAAATTAGTCGTTTTATCTACAGTATTCTAAAAAAATTATCAAAATTGGACTAAAAGTAAAAAAGTTATGAGACCTCAAATTTTAGCAATCTATCCATATATATATATACTCTATCCAACGAGAGAATGGACTTGCTTTGCGCATCGGCGACTAAAGAGGAGGGGCTCTGTAACGAGCTACGCAGGACCGTCATTCGATGAAATAAATTCGTAAGTAGGTGAAATAAATTTTATTTTGAAAACATGAAAACATTTTATTTATTTAACATAAATTTATTATAAATGTATGAGCGTTATGAAAGTAATATAAACCCTAAATATTCCTAAAATAGACATTTTATGATATTTTTATTTTTTTTAATTTTTTTTAATATTTAGCTACAACAATAGTACATTGTTTCATATAATTATAAATTTAAATTAGTCTGTATCGCTACTATCAGAATCACTTTGACCATTTACGTGAATTATTAGTGGTGGGATTTCATCGATTAAACTGTCAACAATATGTTCAGATATATATATATATATATATATATATATATATATATATATATATATGTTTAACAATAAGTTCCCAAAACCTATGTTCTTCCTCTATAATGTGACGAATGAAATTCTTCCAATGTTCAGATGTTACTCGTGCAATGCCTTCTTCAAGCAATCGTTTCACCTCTGGTAATTTGAAAGATTTATTGTTAGTTTTCACGTACCCCTTGACCATCGACCAAACCATTTCAATAGGGTTCAGTTCACTATTCAATAATAAATCATTGACCACGGTTACTCGTGGTGAATAGTATGCGTATTAAATAAAACATATTTATTATTATATTTCTTTACCTGGCCTCTTTTATTCTTCTTAATTGGCGATAATGGTGGATTTATCTCGTCTCTGGCTGCTGCCATTCTTATAATAGATTTAAAACTTATTTCACAACCGTAAACAACACAACTAAAATAACCATACTTGCGAGACTACAAATACAAACTGTGAATAGGTAGGCAGTAGTAGGTACTCAGCAGGCGCCGGCCCTGGCTACCTGCTGAGCCAATTAAGACGTTGAGGGCGTTGAACTAATGTTCTAAGGGGCGGAGATCTGACCAGATCCAGATATATACACTGAGCTCGTAAAGTTTGGAATAAATTCAATTAATCGTTATTGAAGGATTTTCACAGGAAATCCTCGGACACGTCAACCTTATTTTATAAAATGTCACTTTTTCAGCCATCGATTTTTTTTTGTTTTGTTCGTTTTTGAGCTATGACGTCATCGACAATTTTTTTAAATGACAACCCATATTTTTTTTCACGGATTTCGATAGAGCACATTTTTCTGAGTGCGAATATGTCAAAAACATAGTACCTTTAACATTAAAGTTTTCGAGATATTCGGTTGCAAAGTTTATAAAATGTACCATGGCACCATGCATAAGCTATCGGGCGGGTCAAGATTTTTAATAGCTTATTGATTCTAATAGCTTATAGCTTATTACATTTTAAAAGATTAAGGAGTAATATTATTTATTTTGGTAGCTTATCGAACATTTTGAAAGATTTGGGAGTAATCTGTTTAATTTTTTAACAACAATTTAAACAAATAAAAAAATATTTTAACAAATAAATGATAAATAATTAAAGTAAAAAATAAAATCAGAGTAAATTTTCAAAATGACCTCCATTCACTTCCTGGCAATATCCCATCCGCCACTGAAACTCCTGCAGAACCTTACCAACAGTATCGGGTTGAATGGTTCGAATTTCATTGCGAATTCTGTCCTTTAATTCTTCGATGGTATTTGGTCTATTGAAATAGACTTTGCTCTTTAAATAGCCCCATAAAAAGTAGTCTAGGGGAGTGAGATCTGGAGATCTAGGGGGCCATTCGATAGTTCCCCTGCGACCAATCCAATGGTTAGGAAATACATGGTTTAAATAATCGCGAACGATCACTGCAAAATGGGGTGGTGCACCGTCTTGTTGGTACCATATCGTGTGATGGGGCAGATCTGGATCTACGTCATTTGGGTAAAGTACCGCAAGTGCAGGGACTAAGTCGTCTCTTAAAAATTCTAAATATATTTCACCTGTTAATACGCCTTCAAAGAAAAATGGGCCCAAAATACGATTACCTACAATACCAGCCCAAACGTTAACTTTTTGTGGAAACTGACTACGAGTTTCCATTTTCCAGTGTGGATTTTCAGGAGACCAATATCTACAGTTTTGCCGGTTAACTGTGCCGTCGAGATAAAAGGTAGCCTCATCAGAAAAAACAATATTGCGTAAAAATCCGTCGTCATCAATCAGGCGTTGCAACATGGTTTGGCAAAACTGTAACCTACGGTCAGGATCATCTTCGTTTAACTCTTGGACCAAAACCACTATATACGGATGCCATTTGTTCAATTTCAAATATTTCAAGACGGAGCTTTGAACTATTCCGTTGTTTGCCGCCACTTGGCGGGTGGGTAAATGGGGATTTTCTTGAAGCTCTAGTAGAACATTCAATTTAACATCTTGTTGCACTGGTGGACGACCCGTTCTAGGGCGATCTCTCGTATGACCCACTTCTAAAAACTTTTGTTCTATTTTGCTAACGGTGGACTGTGTAATTGGTTCTCTGTTTGGATATTTGTTGTTAAATAAACGGCAAACTTCTACTTGTGCGAGCTCTGTCCCCGTAACCGATCATCATCAAAATTTCGATTCTTTCCCTTTCACTCAAACGACGGACCATTTTTAAATAAAATGAATTATGATGGAATAATGATTAATCAACTTACTTAATGATATTATTCAACTGATTAAAACACAAACTTGCGAGGAAAAACTTCAAAATTGTGACAACTGTCAAAACTGTTGTTTTTCCTGCGCTTTCTTGATAAATGATTAGCATTTGGTCATCGCTTGTATAATTCATTCTTAAAACTTTGCAACCGAATATCTCGAACACTTTAATGTTAAAGGTACTATGTTTTTGACATATTCGCACTCAGAAAAATGTGCTCTATCGAAATCCGTGAAAAAAAATATGGGTTGTCATTTAAAAAAATTGTCGATGACGTCATAGCTCAAAAACGAACAAAACAAAAAAAAATCGATGGCTGAAAAAAGTGACATTTTATAAAATAAAGTTGACGTGTCCGAGGATTTCCTGTGAAAATCCTTCAATAACGATTAATTGAATTTATTCCAAACTTTACGAGCTCAGTGTATATATATATATATATATATATATATATATATATATATATATATATATATATATATATATATATATATATATATATATATATATATATATATATATATATATCTGGAGCTTAGAACCAAAGCGTATTAAGTCCGATTTGGTAAATTTTACAGGAGAGCCGTTTGAAAGTTTTGGTTCAATGTAGTTTGAACAATCTGCAAATTTAACTAAACCCTTAATGATTTTTTAAGTTAGGATACCTAACGTATTAACTTGAAAATAAATAATTATTATTAGTTGGTTAATCAATTATTTTTATTATCGATAATTAATGGACATAATACCCTCTGGCTCTCACTAAGGACTTAATACTGTGTGACATAATACCACATAGTTTGACTTGATATCTTTTAGCTCTAGAAAATGTATAAAATTATCTGCACTTAATAAATTATGAAAATAAACCAAAAAATATATTTTAAATAAAAAAATACGTAAAATAGTTTAATCATCCTCCTTTGTGGAAGAATTTCAAAATATGTATGAAATTGCTTAGGAACCCATCTAAGCAGTTTTTTCAAATCCTGGTACTTTTTAGTTGAAATCGGTTTTAACAATTCCCTTATTGGTACTAATTGTGGCATGTGAACACTACGGGACTCATTTAATCTTAATATTTAATGTACTCTTTTAGCCGGTTTATTTAAATCGACCTGTCCGAAATTTTCCTGGTCAAAATATGTTTTGAAATAGGGTTTCCTTTAAAAATTTCAAATGGACTACTTTTGATATCCTAAAATTTCCATCATCAAAGTGATCATATAACATTAAAATTTTTAAAATCCGTAATTTCCATTCCTTTGACCGAGATATTAGGCCCACAAAGTCTTATGAGCTGTTGTAAATCCCACTGCCTAATTATTGAAAAATTAGGGGTACTTCCCAGCTGTCTTTCGATACGCGCGTGAATAGTATCTACTTCCATTTGGGTGGGTGTGACCTCGCAGTAGACATGTTCAATACAATATAATGAAGGTTTTATAACTAAAATATAGAGAGAGTCCACAGTTTCAAAGAATAGATAGAAACTCTGAGCATTTTTTAGCAAGGGGGTGGGTAAGCATTTTTGTCCACCATCCACCATCAAGTCCACCATCAACACTTTAGCTCTGTTAGTTTCACAGCTCTCTTTATCCTGCCTTTTAAATGTGTACCTATTATTAGCATCAACAAGATGTGAATCATATTTTTTTGTAAATCATTTCGTTCTTCCTGGGAAGTAGCACCTTTGGGTTTAACGGCATATTCTTCGCAGAGATCACATGTGTCATTTCCAGGCTCTTTAAATTACAAATTAAATTATGTAGTGAAAATATCTCTATATATCCATTTTGGAATATGAATGGACATTTCGTTATTCAAGCACTCTTCGTAAAAAGGCTGGTACATTTTTGATATGTTGAGATATGCTGAGATGCCTAAATATCTCCTTTTAGAATTATAATGGTGTGACTATGCACGGAAATTTTTGTATATGCTTCCTAATACAGTCTCTTACTTCTTGAGGAATTTTATTAGATGCTTCGTGTTTTCCTCTTTGGTCGTCAGGTGTGACTACGCCGCTAATTTGCCTTTTTTTCCAAAGCAAAACGTACAGTTGTTTGTGATATGTTAAGAGTATTCAAAAAGAAAGTACGGCAAACGGTATTTTTTTACTATTCACAGTAAAAATTTATGTCTTTCACCAACACGCTTTCCCGTTCTGACATGCACACGCTGTACTGCATTTTGTCCAATACAGCTGCATAAAAATTGTCTTCTCCGATCATTCTGTAACTGATCGTTCCAAAATTGGGACTGAATTATTTGGGGAGCATCATTTCCCATTTTCTCTGGACATTTGATCCTGCAACCATTGCAGGGTGCTTTAATTTCTCTCTTTTCACAACTTTCTTTTGTGATGTGAGATATTCTTCCCCGGTAGCTCTTTTTTGAATTCTAATGTTTTTCTTCCAACTCGTGGGATTTCTATTTCTTTCCCCTATTTTATCGACCATTTCATGTGGCCCGGATTCAACTCTGTCTTCCTCAAGTTACAGCAATGCCGTGTATTTTTTAATGATATTGCTTACTTACCCAATTGATCCAATACTTGTGAGGTGACAAATACAAGAAAAAAACAAAATTAAACAAAACACGTAGAATTCTAGCATTATTAAAATACATAAGAAGCTAAAATATCTCCTTAAAAAGCTTTTTTCGTGTATTTTCATCGCTTACCTATAAACCCCCATAATTTTCATTTTTTTAATTTAATGCACCCTATGCAATCAATTTATATATTTATACCTTTCAATTATTGTACATATTTGAATTCATATTGATTAATTAATTAACCATAAATGTTATTTATGTTTAAGTTAGTCATGTTAAAAACTTACCACGTATATTCCGATCTAGACGAATTTATTTTTCTAAATCTAATTTTCTTAAAAGATATAAATATTAGATGGCGACAAACATAATAATTTAGAAAACAAGAATGTAAATATTTACCGTTAAAAATTTGACAGCACATAAATTAATATTAAGTCCATAACTTAACCTCACATTTGTTGGACTTAATATTATAAATATTGGATATGATACATTTGAATGTCTCGACTCCTTTAGAGTCAAAGAGTATCAAAATCCTTTGATACGGTTTGGTCTGATTAATAAATGGACTTGATATATTTTACAGTTGTATTTCGTTAACGAGATGAGATAGGACTTAATACTCAGCGGCGTTGGAAAGAGCGGAAAAAATTATATAGGAATGGGTAATAACCTGCAAATATAAAAAAAAGTGGACTTAATACCCTCTGGTTCTTAGGTCCAGATATATATATATATATATATATATATATATATATATATATATATATATATATATATATATACATATATATATATATATATATATATATATATATATATATATATATATATATATATATATATATATATATATATATATATATATATATATATATATATAATATATATATATATGTATATATATATATATATATATATATATATATATATATATATATATATATATATATATATATATATATATATATATATATATATATATATATATATATATATATATATATATATATATATATATATTATAACGTTAATTTTGATTTGGTAAATCTAATTTTATTAATTTATTAGTATTAAATAAATCAATTTAACAAATTTATTGATTCAACAATTAAAAATACTGTGCAGTTTATATCCGTATATGATGAATTTTAAGTAACAGATATATTAAGCAAGAGAAAATGATAATTATAACATTCACTAAATACTACTTAACCCCTATTTAAAAATTTGACGTTTGTGACATTATTATAAAATTTTGAAGTCCGAAATGTCTCACTAAAAGTTTATATATTTTTAAGAGCTCTAATATTTGTGATTTATCAATCTCTAAAAGCTTTAATATTTGTGTATTATAACAATATATGTTTTCAAAATAGGTTAAATCGTCCAAAATCTAATTTCTTCATAATATATGTATATATATATATATATATATATATATATATATATATATATATATATATATATATATATATATATATATATATATATATATATTATATATATATATATATATATATATATATATATATATATATATATATATATATATATATATATATATATATATATATATATATATATATATATATATATATATATATATATATATATATATATATATATATATATATATATATTATATATATATTTTATATTAGTAAATGATGATTTCACTTTTTAAAAACATTTATTAATTACACAAATAAATTTAAAGTGATTGTTAATTGAATAATTTTATAGATGACTTGCTCTCAGCGAGTTATACTAATGTGTCTGAGGTATATTAACAAGTGTTTTGTAAGGCGTCTTTTACTTGTATTTATAAGGTCAGTAAAGCCAACGCAAGCATAAGCATTCTAAGAACTAAATGCAATGGTTGCGTTTCACATGGGAATGCTTTGTGATATTTGACCAAAGGAAGTTGTTATCGCTTTAGATAAGAAATATCAGATTACTTTTACTTATTATATTTATCACGTCTGGAATAACTAACGTAATATTGTAATATTCTAGCTATATAACAACTCCCCTTTTTTAAGAAAAGTTGGTGTGATTCAGCGACTTTTAAGGGAAATCTTGCATCTGTTCTTCGGTACGGAGGTGAGGTCTTCTTCGTAGGAGGGTGTTAATTTTCTTCAGCATCTCGTTGGATGTTGATTTTTCGGATTTCTTGCAGCATCGTTTCTTGCATTTCCAAGCGATATAAATAACGAGAAGTACAATTATGGTACCGATAGTTAAATATGTAGTTAGGGAAATATGTTTTGTTATAAATGGTTCATTTATTAATTTGTCCAAGTCTCTGGAATATTGCTCAAGCTTATGGTTAGCTATATCCAGGTTTTCTATATTTAAGTGATCAAATTGGAGGGGTTCTAATTTGGGCAATTGAAGTTTCTCGGGTATGTCACTACAACAGTCATATGGTATAAGCACTGGGTGAGAATTGTCTGTGATATTTAAAGTATTACGACCCTCTGCTTGCATTTTTGTTATACCGACAAATGCGTAACAATCCGGTTGAAGCTTTAGTATCGAATTTTTGTTAACACTGGTGATTCTAGTGTCCATCAAATTACAGTTTATAGTTATATGAATAGGTTCGGAAACAATTATTAACCAGACATTATCTTGCAACTTTTGAACGTTGTACCCTTGACCATAGACAAGGGAACTGTCACAATTTTCTGGAATTTTTCTGAAGTTCTTGAGGAGTTGGGCTTCACACGCTGCATTGCTGTCGATTGGGTAGGCGTAAAGGTCTGAACATAATTTCTTATGAGCATTGAGTTGTTTGCATGTGCTCAGATCTCTTACTGGTATGTACATTAAAGAATCGTCGTTACGCGCAATGAATTTTTGTGAAAACGACAATACGTGATGTAGTCCAGTTCTATTGTCTAATATCGGGATAGGATATAAATGATATAGGGTGTATAGCTGTTGTTCTACTAGCGGTATTCTTAGTACGAACACAAGGTCTGATTTTGACTGAAATGCTTCTAACTCGATAATTTCCAAATATTGAGGAATTTTCGAATATTTTACTGGAAGTGGTAAATTATTTTTAACTAAGTTTTGAGAAATCTTCTGAAGTGAGGTAATCAAATTTTCAGGTGTAATGATTGAAGAATGTATGATTTTTAAGCGGGCAAACGTGATTGAGTTTAATATGTCATCGACGTTGCTTTGAAGGTACAAGTAACTTTCAGTTAATTTTTCACATATTTCAACAAATCGTAATTCAGCTTGAACTAATGCGACTTTGTCATTTATTTTACCTAGAGATTTTTGGATATTTTTCATATCCTCGTTAAGGATTTTCTGATTGATTTCTAAATCTTGAATAGTTTCGTTAAATGTTTTTATAACGGTGGAAGTCACCGATATTTGGTTTTTTAAAAGATTTTCTATCTGATGTTGGTCATTATTTAATTTGTTGATACTGTCTGTAAAGAATAGACCATCATCGGCATCCAAATTGCCTGTTATTGATTTAAATATATTACCTATACCGTTTATCAATCCGCGTTTGAATCGTTTGGTGTTAATAGAGATTTCCTCGAATTTTATTTTAAGGGAATTTGATATTTGATTTAGAAGCGTTACATGTGTTTTGACTTTAATTAGAAATTCTTTTATTTCGCGAGTGTCGTTCGCAAATATATTGGTGATTGAATCTAAAATTTCGTTGTTGTTGATGAAAGCTTCTTCGAGGCTTGATAAGTTTTTATGGAGTAACAAAGTCCATCTGTCGTTGGAAATTACTATCCTAGTTTCGTCATGATAATAGACTCCGATGGTGTTATTAATAGGTGTTATTTGGTATTGGGATACCGCTGTTCCGATCAGCAAGGTGAACCTGTAAAATAATTAATCTTCAAAATACGGTTACAACCTATCGACGTTAACTTTAGTTTTTTGGTTGGTTTTAGGGTTAAGAAGGGTTACTGAATTTTTGTGAGTTTCTATGATTTCGAAAGGACCATTAAATTTGTTACGTAATTTATTTCCAATTTGGTATTCTTTTAAATATACCTTTTGGCCAATTTGATATTCAGTGGGTTCTTTTGAAACGTGCTTATCGAATCGCACTTTTGCCTTTTGTTTTTGTGTTTCGGTTCGTGTACGTGCCACCTTGTAATAGTACGAGAGGCGATTATTTAAATCTCTTACATATTTCGTTATTAATTCTTGTTGATTATACAACGTTTCGGGTGGTCTGCTGGAGGTATGTCCGAAAACTAGCTCATAGGGTGTAAATCCGTGAGTCTTATTTGTGGAGTTATTGTAACATATTACTGCGTAGGGCAATATGTTGAAGGGATGTTCGTCGGGGTGGTCTGTCATATGTATTCTGATCATTTCTAATAGAGTGGAGTGAAACCTCTCTAAGGAACCGTTTGTTTGTGGGTGTGCTACACTGGAAAATGTTAGTTTAATATTGTAGAGGTTGCATAGGTCTCTAAGAATAGCATTATCGAACTCTCGGCCAGAATCACAATGGATACGGAGAGGGGTTCCAAAGTGTTGGAAGTAAACTAGTAAGCTATTCGCTACTGATTTTGCCGATTTATCTGCAATGGGGTATGCTTGACTAAATTTTGTGAGTTCGTCGCGTATTGTAAGAATGAGATTTTTTGTAGGGACTTCTAAGATATCAATATTTATGCGCTCGAAGGGAGTTCTTGGGGTTTCCGTGATTACTAAGGGTGAGTCTAAATTTTTGCGACAGGCTTTTGTTTTTTGACAAGTCTCGCATTTTTTTATGTAATTATCAACGTCTTTCGTCAATCCTTTCCAATTATATTTTGTTCTAATTCGTCGGATTGTTTCATTTATGCCGCGATGGATATGAGCTTTACCTGAATGGTACTGATTGATAATAATAGGAATTTCGTCATCACTGGGTGTTTGAGTGATATCTTGACATACTTTAAGCTTTACGTCTTTTTCTGATAAAAGAAATGATAAAATTTCGAGAATGGGTAGGTCGACAT
Organism: Tetropium fuscum; assembly: GCA_964058915.1. NCBI lineage: Eukaryota > Metazoa > Arthropoda > Insecta > Coleoptera > Cerambycidae > Tetropium > Tetropium fuscum. The sequence continues at coordinate 16,672 of CAXKVY010003487.1, read as the reverse complement.
TATTTTCTATACAATATGTTTCGGAAGACTTGAATTCTTCGAGACCATTGTATAGTGAGCCAAATAGGTTTGCGATTACACTATCGGTATCGTATGGTAGAGCAATAATGAAGTAATTTCTGTTTCGCACCGACTTACTGGATTATTTATTTAATTTTAAATTCCGGAAGTCTGCGTTTTCTTCGAACAAGTCTTCAATGATTTTATAATGAAAATCTTTGAGATTGTTTTGCTGAAAAAAGGTCACTATGTTTTTATTGCTTTTGTCTAGAAGCTGCCCATTTGAGAAATTAATTTTTGAGTAGTCAATTAGTGATTTTGTTTTATACAAATTCAAGAATGTTACGAATTCTTTTTGAGTGTCATTTTTCTCGTTTGTTTCAGTTACGTCGTCGTCTTGGTTATCAGAATCGTTTTCGTTTGAACTAGAGGGATTTTGAATGGGGAATGTTGATAATTTAGCAGAATAATCTTTGAGATGATTTATTTTTATGCGAGATAAAGCATCTGCATTTTTATTAATTCTGCCGGGTTTATATTCGATTTCATACTCGTACTCCTCGAGTTTTAATCTCCAGCGTGCCAGACGGCTGCCAGGATCTTTTATAGAGAAGAGCCACGTTAGAGGTCTATGATCTGTTATTAGCTTGAACTTGCGTCCAAATATGTACGGGCGGAAGTGCTTTACAGCCCACACAATGGCTAATAGTTCACGCTCTATGGTTGAGTATTTAGTTTCCGCTTTGCAAAGTGTTCTTGAAGCGAAGGCTATAGGTAAATCTTTACCAACGGGGCCTTGTGATAGCACCGCGCCAATAGCAAAAGCACTTGCATCAGTGGTGAGTATAAACGTTTCGTCGAAATTTGGGTATATTAGAACTGGGGTAGAAGTAAGGGCTTGTTTCAGTTCTTCGAAGGATTTTTTACATTCGGAATCAAATACAAAGGAAACATCTTTTTGTAATAGTTTGGTTAGTGATTTGGATAGTTTGGCAAAATTACTAATAAATCTTCGATAATAACCTGCCAGACCGAGAAAAGATTTAATCTCTTTTTGGTTGGTAGGTTGAGGAAAATTTTGGATACACGAAATTTTGTCTGGGTTTGGCTTTACTCCTTCTTTAGTAATAAGATGGCCTAGATAAGCGACTTCCTTACGGAGAAACTCGCACTTATCGGGCTGTATTTTCAAATTCGCATTTCTAAGGCGTTTAAACACTTCTGTGAGGCGAGATATGTGTTCGTGAACAGTGGGAGAGTATATGATGATGTCATCCATATACACCAAACATCTCTCGTTTTGAATTCCGAGAAGGATGTTGTCCATTACCCTTTGAAAGGTAGATGGAGCGTTCTTAAGGCCAAAGGGCATGCGTACAAATTCGTAGTGCCCATTGTCAACGCTGAAGGCGCTTTTCGCAATATCTTTTGGGTCTATCTCGATCTGATGAAACCCAGATGCTAGGTCCAATGTCGTAAAATATTGACACTTGCCTAACTGATCTAGAAGATCCGATATATTTGGTAACGGATATTTGTCTCCTACAGTCAACTCATTGAGTTTCCTGTAGTCCACAACCACGCGCCACTTCTGCTTACCAGAAGCATCGAGCTTCTTGGGGACAACCCATACTGGGGAGGACCAAGGAGAATTTGAAGGGCGTATGATGCTTTGTTCTAACATTTTAGATACCTGAGTTTTGACCTCCTCTTTGTGTATTTGAGGGTATCGGTATGACTTCGTAAATACCGGTCTCGCGTCGTTGGTATCAATTTGGTGTTTTATTTCATTGGTGAACGTGAGTTGGTCACCTTCAAGGTAGAAAATGTCAGAAAAATCTAAACAAATTTGGGTTATAAGTTCACTTTCTTCCTCGTTTAGATGGTCTAGACGAAGTTGGTTTTTAATTTCGTAATGTCTGTCCAGGGGAATTTGGAAATTTGTTTCGTTAATGTTATTTAGAGAGAAATTTTGGATTGGTTCTAGTTTTATATCTGAGAATTTAATAGTTTTTGGTATAGCGTTTGTATTTACTACAGAGGTAAGAAATTCACCTTTGCTATTTATTTGCACTATTGCATTAGGGAGTCTTACTTTTTCTACTTCCGTAGCTAACAGTATAGCTTCGGTGTTGGTCAAATGACATTTGAATTTTGCAATTTGTTCCATGCGAGGTTCTATCGAGATTATGTTTGAAATATTACGGGAAACATTGCCTTTGGTTTGATTTGTGTGACTTTGCATTTCTGCATTAATAGGCTGATCTGTGACTTTGTGAATGGCAATTGTTTTGAAATTAGTTATGAGTTTTTTATTTTTGATGTCTACAATACAGTTGTAGTGCTCTAAAAAATCTGAGCCAAGGAGTCCATCGAACTCTATGTCGAGATCACATACATAGATTTTAAATGGATCATTTTTATCAAATGGAATAAAAACGGCTTCGTTAATCGTAATTTTCTGATCAGTTATACCCTGGATCGTAACATTTTCGGGGCATCTATTCTTATAATTTTGACATATCTTTGGTTTAAATATAGACAATCCCGCGCCTGTGTCGATTAGTAATTTATGCGTATTGGTAGCGTCATAAATGTAAAATAAATTTTTAGACTTAACAGATAATAAAGGGCTTATAGAAATTGTTGTTCCGGGAAATTGAGATTCGGGTTGAAGCTGTCTAGCTTCATGTTGCCAAATTGGGTTTGCAATACCGTCATGTTGGGGTCTTTGGTCTTGTGATATGGTGGATTCGACGGAGCATGTGGGCCTAATTGAAAATCCTGGTTGTATACCGGGTTCGCATCGAAAGTTGGTTCGTCCACATAATAATTTTCAGAAGGACCATTAGCAGTATAATAGTCTTCGTTAGTATTTTCATAATCCGTGTTATTAGCAGGATAATAATTCGGATTTGCAGAGGCGTTATTTTCTGCATAATAACCGTCGTTATTTCCATAAAAATTATCAGGAGAATAATAATTTTGATTAGCATTTTCCGAAATTTCGGGTTCGTTGTTTTGGTTCAGGTGGAGTGTCTTTCTATTATAATTTGGTCTGAAGTAATTAGGATTCGGTTGAATCGTAGGGGGTCTCGGACTATTAAAATTAGGGTTCGGCGTAATTACCGGTGGTCTCTGTTGTTGTGAATTTTGTGAATTTCCTGGATTTTTATAACCATTTTTTATAACCAATAAAAATTGGGTCTTGAAAAATTTTGGTAGTTGCCGGAATTAAAATTTTGAGAACCTTGTTGTCTCTGGCGACATTCATTAAATACGTGTCCTGTACGTTTGCAGAACGAACATTGTTTTATAGGTAAAGGTAGATTTGGTCTACGTGTTGGGGTAGTAGCGTTATTGCTGCGATTAAATTTTTGAGTTTCAAAATAATTTAATTGGAGTTCTCTGCGAACTCTTGCTATTGCCGTGAGAATATCTGCAGGGTTACTTGCCCTAACAACATGCGCAATTTTTGGTTCTAAGCCCGTGAGTAGGGTATTCAATACCATACCTTCGGTTAGTTGTAATTGAGCCTGTTTTTGTGCATACGTTAATGGTTGCTTCTGAATTGAAGCGTGCATTTTAGCTTCATGAGTTTGTAAGCGTGCAATAAACGTAAGCGGAGATTCATTAGGAAGTTGTCGCATCCTTTGGAGATCTTGTATTAGTGAGGTTAAATCTCGGCTGTCTCCGAAATGACTTTCTAGAAGAGATTTTATTTCGTCCCATGTGTTTGGGTTTCTAGAGTTCACTAGTTCGGCTGCACGACCTCTTAGTTTATTTTTTAAATGAACAGTTAAAAGTACCTTCTGGTTGCCGACTGCCATGTCATAAGCAGTTCTACATGAATTTAAATATGTGTTTAAATTAATTTGGTTACCGTCATATTCAGAGATTATTGAGAAAATTTCAGTTAACTTATAAGGTTCAACCATGTCTGGTTCAACTGGATCTGGTTGTTGTTGCTGTTGTTGATTAGCCATGTTTCTGGTAGTTACTGGCATAAACGATTTAAAACATGTACTTTACTTTGGAATTTTGAAAAATTTGACTTGGGAAAAGACAATATGTGAGGAGAAAGTGGATAAAATAGAACAATAGAAAATAGAACTGTTCTATTCACCGCAATACAAGCGAATGTGTTGCTTGCAATTGTTAAAATTAAATTTTTCACTTAAAAAACGGGATGATTCTTAAATGTACTTACAGTAGTTTCCACATTCCTCGTTGTAGCAAATGAAGACCGTTGTTCCACCAGGTGAGCTTCTGTTGCGTGTTCCTGATGTCTGCTGAAGAAATTCGTCTGCTAGCTGGGAAGTATGGACGTAAGGCTTCTTGGAGCTTGTTCTTTTTTCTTGAAGGTTGAGGAACCACCACACTTAGTTAGGATGTCCGTGTTCTAAGCGTGTTTTAGCAAATCCTACCGACTGCGCCACTTTTATATTAGTAAATGATGATTTCACTTTTTAAAAACATTTATTAATTACACAAATAAATTTAAAGTGATTGTTAATTGAATAATTTTATAGACGACTTGCTCTCAGCGAGTTATACTAATGTGTCTGAGGTATATTAACAAGTGTTTTGTAAGGCGTCTTTTACTTGTATTTATAAGGTCAGTAAAGCCAACGCAAGCATAAGCATTCTAAGAACTAAATGCAATGGTTGCGTTTCACATGGGAATGCTTTGTGATATTTGACCAAAGGAAGTTGTTATCGCTTTAGATAAGAAATATCAGATTACTTTTACTTATTATATTTATCACGTCTGGAATAACTAACGTAATATTGTAATATTCTAGCTATATAACATATATATATATATATATATATATATATATATATATATATATATATATATATATATATATATATATATATATATATATATATATATATATATATATATATATATATATATATATATATATATATATATATATATATATATATATATATATATATATATATATATATTTATATATTTATATATATATATATATATATATATATATATATATATATATATATATATATATATATATATATATATATATATATATATATATATATATATATAAATATAAATATATATATATATATATATATATATATATATATATATATATATATATATATATATATGACATATTTGACATAGGGCAAAAATGACCATAATGAACAATAATTAGTAACTAAAATTTTTGTAAAATTAGTAATTTTACAAAAATTGTGGATCCTTTTTCGTAAAAATAGGCCCCACATTACCTGTTTTTAAATGATTGGGGCAAGTTTGTGTCTCAAACTATAAATTAACGATATACGAGTATACGCAAGTAATAGATGATTTTTTGGCTTTAAATGTTTTAGTTAATTAATTTAATATTTCATTAGGAATGAATAATTTTAAAAACCAAGTTTTATTTTGTCTAACTATGCCAGGTGGTTACTTATTGCAGTTTGAAAGTAGTATTAGATTAATTGTATTTACCGGGTATATTATTGTATATTATTGTATTATTTAAGAAATTCGTCTGCTAGCTGGGAAGTATGGACGTAAGGCTTCTTGGAGCTTGTTCTTTTTTCTTGAAGGTTGAGGAACCACCACACTTAGTTAGGATGTCCGTGTTCTAAGCGTGTTTTAGCAGCAAATCCTACCGACTGCGCCACTTTTATATTAGTAAATGATGATTTCACTTTTTAAAAACATTTATTAATTACACAAATAAATTTAAAGTGATTGTTAATTGAATAATTTTATAGACGACTTGCTCTCAGCGAGTTATACTAATGTGTCTGAGGTATATTAACAAGTGTTTTGTAAGGCGTCTTTTACTTGTATTTATAAGGTCAGTAAAGCCAACGCAAGCATAAGCATTCTAAGAACTAAATGCAATGGTTGCGTTTCACATGGGAATGCTTTGTGATATTTGACCAAAGGAAGTTGTTATCGCTTTAGATAAGAAATATCAGATTACTTTTACTTATTATATTTATCACGTCTGGAATAACTAACGTAATATTGTAATATTCTAGCTATATAACATATATATATATATATATATATATATATATATATATATATATATATATATATATTTATATATATATATATATATATATATATATATATATATATATATATATATATATATATATATATATATATATATTTATATATTTATATATATATATATATATATATATATATATATATATATATATATATATATATATATATATATATATATATATATATATATATATAAATATAAATATATATATATATATATATATATATATATATATATATATATATATATATATATATATATATATATATATATATGACATATTTGACATAGGGCAAAAATGACCATAATGAACAATAATTAGTAACTAAAATTTTTGTAAAATTAGTAATTTTACAAAAATTGTGGATCCTTTTTCGTAAAAATAGGCCCCACATTACCTGTTTTTAAATGATTGGGGCAAGTTTGTGTCTCAAACTATAAATTAACGATATACGAGTATACGCAAGTAATAGATGATTTTTTGGCTTTAAATGTTTTAGTTAATTAATTTAATATTTCATTAGGAATGAATAATTTTAAAAACCAAGTTTTATTTTGTCTAACTATGCCAGGTGGTTACTTATTGCAGTTTGAAAGTAGTATTAGATTAATTGTATTTACCGGGTTCTATAAAATACTTATGAAAAGTAAGGTAATTATGGCAGCCATATAGGGTGCCTTCAGGATTTATAACAACATTTTTAAATTTTTTTATTGGATAACTCAGATATGACATTCCAGACAGACTTTGCAGAATCAGAGTCTTCGGTGTGTGTATATATATATATATATATAGCAGAGTCAGAGTCTTCGGTGTGTATATATATATATATATATATATATATATATATATATATATATATATATATATATATATATATATATATATATATATATATATATATGTTAGATTTGGAACTGACTTCTTTTTAAAAACAATTTATTCACTTTAGTAACACTTGTTACTTGGTTACACTTAGATACAATTATTATAAAATACAGTATTGAGTTCTTAACTCGTTGAATGTAAAATAGAAACTTCTGTTGGAAGGGATTTGGGTTGTATTTATAAGGTCTTAAATGCTGACAAGACATGCAGGTGTCCTCATGGTCATATTATAACTTCTTTGTTCATTTTGCTTATTCTGATAATTGAAATGCACGTTCCTTCTGTGTAATGATACAATAGACAATATACAATCTTATTATTGTCTGAAAATGTGAGATAAGTGACTTAGCGAACTAAAGTACAGTTTTAATATAATAGAGTCTATATAATGCTAATATAACATATATATATATATATATATATATATATATATATATATATATATATATATATATATATATATATATATATATATATATATATATATATGTCGGTTTTATAATTTGATTTTTTAAAAACTTTTATTACTTGTTACACGAATAAAACACTTTTATAATTTTAACTTTTTTAAACATTTTAACTTATATAATTTATTGTACCAAAACCTTCTGGTACAATACTAACTTAATGTAGACTTATAGACTGCTAAGACTGAACTATGATAACTTGCTTCGATGTATTACAATAACGGACTGATGTTTAATGTCTTATTAATAATGACTGACTTGTGTTGCTAACTATGACTGACTTGAATGATGGTAAATGACTGACTAACTTCTTATCTGTAATTGGGATTTTATATAGGGAATCGCCGATGCGTACGTGACACAAACAATGTTTTCAAATTATTCTAGAATACTCTTATCTAGTTATTATTTATTACTTTATCTAATTTTATTATTTATTGCTTTATCTAATTTATGTGCCTTCTAGTCGGTGTTTCCTTCACATTAATTAAATTTAATATTTTCTATAACTATCATAAACAGTGTAGATAATAGTTTCATTATTAATTACTTGTGTTATTTTCATTATTAATCTGTGTTAGTTTGACAGTCCCTATGGACTCTCGGAACGTTCGGATCTCTTACAGTGGCGGGTTTGCGGGTTTGCGGGTATTGCTAATATATTATTTATATATCTACCTATGTAGGTATACATCGAAATGACGCGCCGTCTGTGTTTAGTGAACGGAGTAGCAAATGTCCCCTCTCTTACATAGGATCCATGGGTTATACGCACGTAAATTGTGACGGTCATTCGCGATAGTGTAGTGCGTTGGTTAAGATATTCGCGTGTATATATATATATATATATATATATATATATATATATATATATATATATATATATATATATATATAGTGCTGTTTTATTGTGATTTGTGATACAATATAATATCGGCGAAGGATGGAAAATATTCCAAAACGTAGGCAGTACCGATAGGTAGGTGAGAAAAGAATAATTTTACGAGTATTTTACTGCATACAGAGAGATCACCCTCATCGCGACAAGGATGAATTGGTGGATATGTGTTCGGATTATACAGAAGCATCAAAGGCAAGCATATACACACTTTTAAGAGAAGAAAAGGTACACGGAAGTGTACAGCCACCGAAACCAAAGAGCGGTCGAAATAAGATTGTAGTGGACGATGATGCAAAAAATGCGATACGTAGAACGGTCCACGGTTTCTTTAGAAATAACGAATTGCCCACTTTAGATAAGGTGCTGCAAGGTATAAGTGAAAATGATATTATACCTAAAATGTGCAGGAGTTGTCTGGCAAAAATTTTGAAAGTCATGAATTTTAAGTATGGAAAAGTAGACAGAAAAAGTATTCTCATAGAAAGATATGAAATAGTTGCTTGGCGGATGGATTATCTTCGAAAAATAAAAAAGTTTCGAAACGAGGGGCGGAAAATTTTTTACACTGACGAAACGTGGGTCAACGAAGGACATACTATGAAGAGAGTCTGGCAGGATGGAAAAGTGAAAAATGCACGGCAAGCTGCGATTGAAGGCTGGACAACTGGTTTAAAAATGCCGTCTGGAAAAGGTCGCCGTTTAATCATAACGCATATTGGAAGTGATAGTGGATTTTTGCGTAATGGAGAACTGATATTTCAATCTAAGAAGACCGGAGATTACCACGAGGAAATGAATTCCGAAGTATATGAGAAATGGTTTGCCGGCGTACAGGTTTTGCCGGCCGGCGTTTTTGGATACAGGTGATTTATTTTATTTCTCTTATTGTTTTTATTTTTTGTTGAGAATTTTTTGCTTTATTTTGAAATACTTATGGGTATATTTATTTTATTGTTTTTATTTTTTGTTGAGAATGTTTTGAAATATATATTTATTTTATTGTTTCATTTTTTGTTAAAAATTTTTTGCTCTATTTTGGAATAGGTATATATTTATTTCATTTTTCCGTTTTAAAGTTTATTTTTCACGGCTACTTAGCTGTTTTGTACATATTATTTTTGTTTCTTGTGGGAAATATGGCTACTGGCGAACCACCCACTGAAAAATGGTAACGCGCTGAAAGCAATACTTCATGAGTGGTGTGGAAACTTGCATTCAATATCAGCTGTAGTGTTGAAAATCTACATATAAAAACCTACTACTTTAACCCCCTGTAAGTAGTTTAACCCCTTGTAAGTAGGTACCTATTGTTCATTGACTTTATTTTTATGTAGGTACTTACCATCCTAGATCACCTTCTACTTTCACCCCCCTAAGAAAAAAAAATGTCTACGCCAATGAAAAACATTGTGTAGGTCGGGGTTGCCGGTCGTTGAACTATACATACATATTGTACGCCGTATAGAAAAATATATTAAAGATAAATATGATTTTTTTATCATACACTTTACTATTAATTTTAAACTGGAATTACCATATTTTATCCATTTTTTTGGGGATTTATTAACGTATATTTTTTCTGAGGAAAATTAATATCAAAATGATACCTTGTTGTTTCGGTATATACCTTGTTGTTTCGGTAGAATGAGGCAATACTAAAATACAACCTTAGATTATTATTGATTATAACTTTTAAAAATACAGCAGTTGAATACAGAGCTCAACTAAGCTTATAAAATTCAAACAAAAAGGTAGGTATATACTAGAGTCTAGAAGTGTATATCTTGGAACATAAATCTAATTAAATAAAAACTGCTAGCATTGTCTCCTGTTAGATATCACAATATCTTTTATATACTTCTCTTTAAGGAGCGTAACAGAACACGATCCTCTCTCCCATCATCCAGCATTTGCCAAGTTTAGATTTAGAGGAAGTTGATGACGCTCTATGGGGTTAATGGTCCCTGGGAGGGGCGAAAAATGCGACGCTTTCGGTCGCAAGGGGACGACAAATACACCTCCTGAAAATACAACTCCGCTATTGTATGCTTTGCTAAGAAGTGATAAAAGAGATACGCGGAATTATGTTGACATTATTTTAGCAACGCGGGACGTTATAACAAGTTATGGCCAAACGGTCATACGGCCAAACGTTAAACGTAAGTACAGGCGAGTAAGATTTTTGTATTTACTTCCATTTAGTTACGTAGGCGAGAGTGTTTTTGCCGCGTAATTTATCTCTTAATTAATTGTTATTAATCAAAATGCCAGAGAAGACAGTGCATAACGAAATATGGACAAAACAGCCGATTTTCATTATTTTCCCAAGAAAGGCACAGGATAGTTTTGAAAACATGGGAAAAAGTATATTAATGGCAACACCAGTAACTTCGGCAATGCGTGTAAGTTCGCTCTATTTCAAGCCAGAGGACTATAGCACATACAAAAGGTATGTGAAGTAAATAATAGTGAAATATTTCTAAGTTAGTTAAATTGCTCCTATAAATTGGCAATTATTTACAAGTGGTCATTATTTTTAGGTACAATCAGTCCACGGTTGCAATGCTCCGCTGTTCCTTCATTAAATTTGCCCTGTGTTCAGCAAAATGAAGGAATAACACTTCTTCGTTGAAAGATGCTCGAAAGAAGAAACTTTTACTGTACTGTACTGTAGTGTAATGTTACTTTATAGGAGACCTAACTGTTGGAAAGGTATATGTGTTAACGATTTATGGAAACTACATAATGCAACACGTACGTCGACAAGTGGTGATTAGTGCTGGAGTCACTAGAGTCTAGAGTGTTATGTTACTTTAGGAGACCTAACTGTTGTGAAAGTAAGTCTAGGCTAAATCACATACCAGGCAGTATCAACAGCGCATGCGCGAATTTGCCAGGCACCTTTCAGGAATTTAAATTAAATGAATTGGAAAAACGCAAAAGGATGTGTAACATAGCTGTTAATATATTTGAGTGTGTAATGGGATGATTTATTATTTATAAGTTTACTCGTACTTTATTTAAAAAAAGGGATAGTTCATTAAAGCTAAATAGTGAGGTTATGTTAAACGTTTTATTCTGCTGGGAATGTTCTTTTGAATAAATCGAAAGATCTGGAATAAAGGAAGCACTATTTCTGTTCTGCATCACAATTTAAAGAACACGATAAAGAAGAGATCCAACAGTTTGTTAGTGAAAAGAAAATTGACAACCAGGAAACGAGTACAACCAATGAAGAAGAAGTCAGGAAAACTGGAAACCAAGAAGTTCTTAATTTTTTTTAATGGACTAGACTATGAAACATATTTAACTACAGTGAAAAAAAAAATAAAAATGAAGGAAACAAATATCAAATCAAGCGTAAGATGGAAACGCAACAGTATTATCTGATAAAGAAATGCAAACCCCAGTAAACATTATTGTATCCTTATATTTATTAGTTTTGAATCCTTTCTTTTTTGTTATACATATATTATGTCAATAGTTACTTTTTTTATAAATTAACTAAATATTGTCAGATCTACATATAGATATACCAGAACACATCCCGCTAACCACACTGAAAACTAAATTACAAAACTCTGTACTCATCATAATCTTCTATTTCATATAACACATGAGATCAAGGGCCATTGACAAATAGTTAGAATTTGTAACGCAGGGGCAGGGGCAGGGGCTACATTTTCTTTACTATTTTGTTGTTCTAATTTTGCTAGTTGTCGATCTGGACAAGAACTATACAAGGACCATGACGTTTCATAATTATTTTAGAAGAACTTGTACTCTGTTTTGCGTTCCCGATATATATGTATGGAATTAAGTTTATTCCAATCAGCGCGTTTGAAGTCAACATTGTATTTAGTAGTTTATTCTGTATGTGTCTGTTAAAAATATACTTAATACTCTGCTTTTGTATAATTTTATTAATATTATAATTATTTTGAATATTTTTGGGATCATTTCTAATGGGCATTTGAAGCATCATTTCCAAAATTAATGCAGAAAGACAAATCAACAAGTCGCAATAACCATAATAACTGGTACACATAACAATTAAAAATGGAATCTAATAAATTAAAAGAATTAAATTGGCTTAGAAAAACAAGCACCACCTGTGAGGAATTTAACAAAAAATACAAGACACTCAAATCTGAACATAATCAAAATATAACTAGAGCAAAGCAAAACTTCTATCTAAACAAAATAAATAATTCAGACAACAAAATTAAAACCCTATGGAATATAGTAAATAATAGACTTAATAGAACTAAAAATCATATGGAATACAAAATCAGTCATAACAACGAAATAATTTCTAATATCACAGACATTACTAACATTTTTGGTGATTTCTTTGTATCAGTAACAGATGAGCAATTAAAAAAACATTTTGGTAATAATCTCTCGAATACTTGTACCGCATCATTAAAATACATAAATGAACCAATTATATTGGAGCCTTTCACAGCAGAAGATATTGGCCTCATAATTTCCAATTTAAAAAATAAAAAGTCTACAAAAAAATGCAAGAATGAACTATCGGATGTTATAGCTGATATATTAAATAAATCTATTGAGGCAATTCCCCAATCGCCTAAAAAGTTCAGTCGTTATCCCTATTTATAAAAAAGATGATCCCCAATCAGTCAGCAACTATCGACCTATCGCTAGGAGTGCGATAGGTCGATAGTTGTTGTGCGAGAAGTCGATAGTAGATAGGTGATAGTGTTATTTCAAAAATTATGGAGAAAGCGGTTTATATTAGAATTACCAAATATTTGGAGGCACATAACCTCCTCGCACACAATCAACACGGATTTAGGGAAGGGCGGTCTACCGAGTCTGCAACACTAGATTTTGTGCAACATATCCACGAAAAATTGGAAAAAAAAGAATACATAATTGATTTATTTTTTGATTTATCACGTGCTTTTGAAAGCCTTAATTTTAAATTTGTCATAGAAAAATTATCAAACCTTGGCATACAGGGTTCCTTACAACAGTGGATATACTCATTTCTAAATAATCGTAAAATAATAGTAAGAATACATAACACAACGTCCGAAGAGTATGACATCAACTCGGGTATCCCACAGGGATGTAATGTTTATAAATGATCTCCCAGAACATATAAGAGAAGGAGTAACCTTTATATTTGCCGATGATACAAATATTATAATATCAGATCCCAGCATTTCAAATATAGAAACAAAACTAAGCAATGTTGTTACACAATTTGACAACTGGTGCCAAAAAAATGGACTCATTATACATTATTCTAAAACTATGGCATTAGAATTTCACAAATACGTCAGACCTAAGATAAACCTAAATTTTAATATAAATAATCACCCCATCTTAATAGGCAACCACTGCAAGTTTCTTGGAATCATTTTAGACGAATATTTGAGTTGGAATGAATACATCAACTCCATATGCTCTAAAGTAAATAAGCAATACTTCGCAATTCTAACGTTGAAAAATGCTTGAATGAACAGGGGCTTCTTGCAGCATATTATTACGTTTATTTATTTTTAAAACATTAGCATGTTAGATACCTAATATATTTTTAATATTTTTAATCATTTTTATATTATTTATACATTTTTACATTTTTATATTTTTTATAGGAAAACTTTATTATTAGTAATGTATGAATATGTGTGTATATATGTATATAAATATGTATATGTGTTGTATATGTGTATATATATGTGTATGTGTGTATGTATATATAATAATGTTTACCTATTATTTAGTATAGTATACTTATTTCCTGTTTTTATTGTATTTTACATTCCTATATGTATAATTAATATTAGGTATATTATATTTGTTATATACCAATTACGATGACGTATCTACCCGATGTAAATTGGCATAAAGATGAATAAACTATCTATCTATCTATGTAATAAAAATAGTTATCATATAAAAGTCCATTAATACCTATAGATCTATCCCAACATATACCTAACTATACTCTAGCTACTATTCTATCTATATACTCTTAGCTACTTGTGTAAGTATATATCATACATATAATAATAATGACATTATTAAACAAATAGTTTAAAAGCCAAAGAATTATATAAACGTTAAAAAAGTTGTTTGGTAGCGTTAAAAACAGTTGAGTAAAATAAGGTTGTTCTTGCTTTTATCACTATGGCCATTTTGGTACTAATTTGTTAGTTTAGTATATAATAATATCGATATATACTGGCATGACAATAACATGACCGAATGCAAATTATAAAGATTTTAGTATTACATTGATCTTATTTTTATAAGGTTTTTGTTTTCCAAATTCCAGTCTGCAAGCTTAAACAATATTAATACAAAAAAGTATAAGGATTTTAGTATAAAGTGTTGCAATTATAAAAGAGAGTTTGGCAATGACTTAAGTGGCGGCTCGTGACTAAAGCATCAGGTAGGGCAGATAAATTTAATATTGATATTAAATTTGGTCCGCGAAGCATTAATAGCGCCCCAGGCGAAAATTTTTCAAACTTTCAAGGTCACGCGTTTTCCTGGCACTTGCAAAAAATTACAGGGTTTCACAAAAATGATTTTTGGAAAAAGAATCAAACTTTTTTGAAATAATATTTATTCACGAATTACTGATGTTATAAATGAATTGAAATAAACAAAATATATTTTATTAGATTGTTAAATATTTTTTATAAACCAATAGGTATTTCGTCTGTCGAATTTACGATCAATGATTCGACGAATTTTAATTTTCCTTGCCGTATTTCGATTTTTTTATTTAACTCTAGTTTGTAAATTTACTTTTGGAATTTTAAAACCCTAAACATTTTCTTGAATTTTTGATATGAGTAGTTTGTGTGTTTGAAAAAAAGAACAGCTCGTAGGTATGTCAGAACGTTCCAAAAATAAACAGTTCAGCAAGAACCAACGGGAAGTTCAGAGTTCAGAAAAAAATCACTTCGGATACAACTACATTAATACTTTTAATTAAATTATTTTTAATGATTTTCGACAGACCACTAAAAACAGTAGATTACCTAATCAAATCACGTCAATCACGAACGACAAGACGAAAAGCCGAAAATTCGAACGAAAAACTAAATCCACATACCTACTCTACCCGGTATTGTATATTGTATCTATACAATACAACTGTGATCTAAACTCTAAACTGAAAACAGAAAACAGTGAAATCTGAATCCTTAATCATATGACTTTGTAACACCAATCACTAATTAGGGGCTGAAGCTGAAGGGCGCGAATCGTGGACGTTACATCACTGGCGCCGATGGGCAAGCCCGTAGCATAATATACAAAATAATGCACGAAACAGGTGCGTCTGCACTGAATTCCTCTTCAAGTCGGTTTAAGAAGTCTGTTTTCATTAAAAATCAATAAATATATTTCCCACTACTTGATTGATGGGGTATCGTTACTTATTAGTTTTATTACTTGTTAAATTTTAGATTAGAGATTAGCTGATTAGCTATTACTAGATACATAATTATATAAAAATCATAGCTGAAAAGCTAAAGAATGAAGGGCGATATTATTTTCGTATTATAGGATATGCAAAATAATTAGTTTCCTACACGCCTAACCTATAGGTAGGTTATAATAAATACTTCGATTAATTGGTTTTTAATAAATATTAAATACCGTGGTTCTAATACTAGATAAAATTTTAAATCCCGTACAATTTAGTGGTAATTATAATAATAAAGTTTTTATTATTATAATTACGTATCACATCAATTGTACGGGATTTAAAATTTCATCTAGTACTTCATCTAGAACCGAGGTATTTAATATTTATTATTAAGTTTTAAGACAAAAATTATTAGTTCAGCAAATAGTTACTTTGCCGCTTCAGAAAAGTGACGGTCGACCGGCGCGGGCAAGCCCATCTCAGACCTGTCAAGCCTGTCTCAGGGTGGATACAACCTAGGCATACGTTTACCGTTTTGCTCGCACATTGATCGCCGCGTATACCTCGAACGTATATCGCGAATTAATACAGGCCTGCTTGTCATCTACGGGCTTGTCCATAGCGATGATTAGCAGGTTTCCATCGCGCTATGGGCAAGCAGATAGTACCTATTACTAATTTATTTCGGGTGCGTAACGCGCAATATTTAAATCGGAATATGATTACTGATTAATAATATACTTTTTACTTTTTATTTATAATCTTACTTAAGACTTTTAAAAATCTGTTATGTTATTGTGTTAAAACATATTGAACATTCTACATGGCAATTGAAAAATGTTTTTGAATGTTGTTTTTACTTTTATATTTATACCTTAAATCCTAGGGTGGGCACTGCCCACCCTGCACACCTCGAGG